>JAWNNJ010000430.1:0-22744 GCA_035045125.1 Hypselothyrea guttata | reverse complement strand
ATAGTGATTCGGAGCCTTTGCAACTGTTCAAACTGAACACAGTAACTTATGGATTATCCTGCGCTCCATTTCTGGCAATACGAAGTCTACAGTACATCGCTGATTTATTTTACGGAGAAATATCCAATAGGAGCAAGGATCCTGAAGGAGGACATGTACGTGGATGATGTTCTTACTGGCGCAGATACAGTTGCAGAGCTTGATATCAAGGTACAGGAACTGAATTCAATAATGGAGCGTGCAGGGCTGCAATTAGCTAAATGGAATTCAAATCATGAGAAGTGGAGAGTGGGAAGCGATTCAGTAACTATCAACACAGACGATCAAGATTTATCGAAGGCGTTGGGAATCTCATGGAATCCTCGTAAGGATATCTTCTGCTTTAGATACGAGTTACCGGCTGTACAAAATCTCACTCGTCGATCAATTGTCTCTGTAGTAGCTCGGATTTATGATCCACTTGGTATTCTGAGCCCCATTATAATTCGTTGTAAAATTCTGGTTCAACAACTTTGCATTCAACGTTTAGGTTGGGATGATCCACTTACTCCTGCATTGTCAAACTGCTGGAGAGAAATTGAAAAGGACTTATCGCACTTAAGCAAGATTGAGATTCCGAGACATTTGAATTCGTTGCATGGAACACCAATAGAAATTCATGGATTTGCTGATGCGTCTCAACGAGCATATGGTTGCTGTTTATATTTGCGGACAAATCAGCGAACATCTTATCACACTTCCCTAATCATCGCGAAATCAAAGGTAGCTCCCATTAAAGCAGTTTCTCTTCCTCGGCTGGAGTTATGTGCTGCTGTTTTATTGTGCAAGGCTTGGCATAAGATCAAACATCTTTTCGAAAACTTGAATCTTAAAATCATCTTTTGGACGGATTCCAGCATAGTTTTGCAATGGATCGAAATGCATTCTTCTACATTACAATGCTTCGTTGGAAATCGAATAGCTGAAATTCAGAGCAGATCAATTGGCATAACTTGGAGGCACGTCGCAAGCAAGGATAATGCAGCGGATATTGTTTCGCGCGGATGTAAGACTCTGGATTTATCTCAAACAATATGGTTTAATGGACCTAATTTTCTTTTAAGTCCAGAAACAAATTGGCCAAAACCCTTATTTGTAACAACTGTAGATAATCATTCACTTGAATTGCGTAAGTCAGTCGTATTGAAAAGTAGCAATTGTAGGCAGAACAGTAGTGAAACACTTGTAGATCATTTGATTAAATGCACTTCATCATATAATCGTTTAATGCACACCTTTTCGTACGTGCTGCGAGTATTTAATAACGTCAATGTAAATAAAAGGCTGTTGCCCAACGAAATTGAAGTTATTACTGCACTCGAATTGCATGAAGCGTTTTTAAGAATTGCGTTTCTAATTCAGCAAGATGTATACGCTACTGAGTTTGCAGCTCTGAGAGCTTCGAAATCGTTGAAGCCAGAGATGCAAAAATTAACGCCGTTCCTTCATCGCACTGAAACTCAGTCTGGAACTTTCGAATTGATCAGAGTTGGAGGAAGACTTTCAGAAGCTCCACTTGGCTTTGACACAAGATTTCCCATTTTGTTACCAAGCGATTCTCCATTTGTCTGGCTCTATGCAAATCACTTGCATCGAAAGCATATGCATGCTGGAGCAAAGGCCCTTCTGGGAATAATCAGACTGAAATTATGGATACCTAATGCTCGAAACTTAATGAGAAAAATTGTGAGGCGATGCGTTCACTGCTTCCATTACAAGCCAAGACTCGCACAGCAGATCATGGGATCTCTTCCGGCTGATCGTCTACTTGGAGCTCGTCCCTTTCTTGTAACTGGCGTGGATCTGTGCGGTCCATTTCATACTACACATCGCATGCGTGGAAAGGCCCTCTACAAAACTTATGTCGCACTCTTTGTCTGCTTCGCTTCGAAGGCGGTGCATGCAGAGCTCTTGTCGGATTTAGCTGCAAATACATTCCTCCTTGGCCTAAGACGTTTCGTGGCTCGACGTGGAATACCTCAGCGGTTGTATTGTGATAATGCAACAAACTTTGTCGGCGCTAAATCACAATTGGATGGCTTTAAGGATGAGATGAGCGAGTACTGCACATCAATTGGCTGTGAATTTGTTTTTATACCGCCCCGCGCGCCACACTTTGGAGGCCTTTGGGAGGCAGCGGTAAAGTCAATGAAAACTCTGTTGGTCAAAACTGCGGCTATGGCGAATTTAACTTTCGAAGAGCTGCTCACTGTGGTTTTAGAGGCTGAAGCTATTCTAAATTCGCGCCCACTCACTGCAATGACTGAAGACCCCAATGATGGAGAGGCTCTCACACCTGCACACCTGCTAATTGGAACCTCGCTGCAGGCACTTCCAGATCGAGCATTGGCAGAGAAATCGTCCGCATTGAACCAATATCAACGGATAACCTATGTGAAGCAGCGACTGTGGGACCTATGGCGAAGAGATTATCTTCACGAATTGCAACTTCGCTCAAAATGGCTAAAGGGCGAACCTAATATTTCAGTTGGTCAACTTGTTTTAATTCATGAGGACAATCTTCCACCACAGCAATGGCAATTGGCACGAGTCAGCGCAATCATCACTGGATCTGATGGCAAGGTGCGAGTCGTCGATTTGAAAACTACCAAGGGCAGTCTTCGAAGACCAATACACAAATTAGCTCCACTACCCATAGAACCATAATTTGAAAACGATCTTTCAACGGGCGGAGTGTTTGGTTATTTAATTAATTATTGTTATTTTGTAATTATTATTATTTCCGATTTATATTTATTGTTATTATTGAATTCGCATGTAATGTATTAATAGTTGAATTTATGTTGAAATGTAATTGATGGAATACCACTACTGTTAAAATCAACTACTTCATGTAAACTATCGATAACTTGATGCCTTTTTGAGTAACAGCTGCTTACATATAAAATACCATCACAATTGTACATAAACGATCGAATTGAATTGAAGACATTAAAACGCAACATAGAAGCAAACGGAATAAAGAGAAGCACTAAACACGGCAATAAACTTCTTTTTATAATTCATTAATTTGAATCTCAACAGATATAATAATCATATATTTTTTAAATATATTTATACCCTGTACCCATTGAAAATGGGAAAAACAGGGTTAATAACTTTGTGCGAATGTATGTTTTTAAATTATCATACCTAATTTGTTTTATATTTATACAAAATTTGGACTTAATTGTAAGAAATGCATTTATAAATTTTGTAAATGTTATTGATTAAACAGTCTTAATATTTCAAGAACTAGCTGGGAGATGAAATAATGTAATTAAGTTTAATGTAACTGAAATAATATCTAATGGATTATTAATTATTAATTATTATTAATTAGTATATAAGCTAATTTAAAATATAAAGCAAATTGTCTTAAATAACTTTCAAATTAATACTTAATAAAAGATACCTGTGGGCTATCTCATTTAATCATGCTATTTAGTATTTATTAAGTTAATTTTAATACAAAACCGCGCATTTAATTAGCAAATCAAAACTTCAGAAAAATGATATATGTATTCTTTGTATTTGTTTAATTCCTTGCTGGAATCCCTCTGGAGCATGCCCGACTTTAGCTGTGTCCTTGCACTTGAGCAACAGTGGAAAATGTAATAAAAAATATAGGGAGAGGAAAGCGTGAGAACGCAAGTGTAGTAGGGAAGGGGTGGAGGAGGGGAGTGCAAAGCAAAGCAACAAAACAAACGGCAGAGCACGTTGTCCCAGCGGGAAATGTTACACGCTGGCAAGTGGCATTGCCCCCCACTCCAGCCCCTGCTTTCCCCTCTGCAGCTCATGCTGCTCAGCTGCAACTGGAATACTCTTTGGTAGCTCCACAAGTGCCGACTTTGCTCGTCGTTTGTTTTGCGCCGTTGAGTGCAAATTATTTATGCCACATGCGGGACTCCAAACACACCTGCCCCAAGCACCAGGGGCAGCAGGGGTAGCAGGGGTAGCAGGGGCAGCAGCAGCAGAGGCAGCTGGCAATGCAATCAAAGTAAGCAGAAAGAGTAAGTTAGAGCAAGGAACGAGAGAGAGAGAGAGTGAGGGAGGGATGGTGGGTCAGAGGAGGGGGGGGGGGGCGTGGAACAAAAGCCACATTGCCACTTGCCACTTGCCACTTTCCATTTTCACTCGAGTGCAATTTGGTGGCTTTGGTTTGGCTTCATGTGCTCGCGCCTCTTGGCCGGAAGTTGAAGTCTTTTGTTTTCATTTCCGTTATTTAATGCAAGTGGCATTGTTGTTGCCGCTGCCGTTGTTGTTGTTGTTGTTGTTGCAGGTGCCGCTGCCAGCTGCCTTGACTAACATAATATATGACATGCGTTCTCTCTCTCTCTCTCTCTATTTTCTCTCTCTTTCTCTTTGTCTTTCGCTGACTCTTTCTTTTTCGCACTGTTTGCTCGCTTTCAACAACTTTTAATGCCAACAAAACTTGTTGGCACCTACTTGTCCTTGCCTCCTCCCTCCCTTCTCCCTCCACCCTCCTCCCTGGCTGGCTTTCGCCACTTGGCAGCAATGCCATTTGCATTTCCTCCTTGTGTGTTTGCCTTTTTGACTACATTTTAAAAAATATTCCGCTCTCTGCTTGTTTTTTACGCGCTTCTAAACGAAGTTAACCAGATTTTCATGTTGAGATAATGATTTTCGCTTTATTTGCATGCCATTTTTATTATCATAGTTATTGTTGTTGCTGTGGCTGTGGCTGTTATGGTACAGTTGTGCTTGTCTTTTGTTTCGTGGCTGCATCGAATTTATTGCCCCACTGTGCGTACTGCAGCTGACTTGCCTTTAACTTTAACTGTGCTTTCTTTTATTTATTATTGCCCTGCTGGGAGCTGCAACAACTGCATGTTTTGTAGTTAGTAATTCAGATTAAATTTGCAATGAATGCAAATAAACCAAGTTAGAACTTCGATTACTTTTAAGCTTGTGTCGATACAAATAATACCATTTAAAATGGGTAAAACATTGTAATATATTAATAATTATATAATAAATAGAGAAGAATTATCCTTTCTTAACACTTAAAAAAGTTGTATTGTTCAATCTTACTTATATTCCTAAACCTTAAACTTTAATTACATTTTAATTTAAATTTACCCATATGCTTTGTATCTTGAAATTCACTATCCTCTGCACTTAGTTAAATAAATAAATTAATTAATTAATTTAAATAAATTTTCCTTTTATTTATATATATTTTTATTGCATATGGGCTTTGATATCTTCACTAAAATTATAAAAAATTAACTTAACTTATATCCCACTAAAACGTAGTTGTTTTATTAACTTAATTAAGGCTTAAAAGAGAAAATTATTCTGTCGTATTTTCTGGCCTCGTCTTGAGTATCCATCCTATTCATTAATAGATTAACAAGCTTTAACTCTCTGTGGAGAGCAGAGAGCGGGGATTCCCCTACTTTGGGGCTGTTAAGTTGCAGCTCAGCTGCATTTATGCTCAATCTGCCACACACTTGCCTTGACGGCCACAAATTGCTTTTTAATAACTCAACTAAGCCAAGTAGAACTAGCAACAAACAACCGCAACAACAAGGGGAGAACAGCAACAACAACAGCCATGAATGCTACTGTTTCAATTTTCCAACTGGCAGTTAAATGAAGGCATCCAAAAACCCCACAAACTATGCCGGCAAATCTGTTAACTATCCCATCCAAACTAGATGCTCCCGCTCTCTTCCCGTGTCTCCCTGTCTGCCATACGCACCTTAACTTCTCTGTCCCTCCTATACGTAGGCAAATCTCTGTTTTTGAATAGTTTCACCATACCCAAAGTGTGTTATCCCTCTCTGCTCCTGCCCCTGCCCCTGTTCCTGCTACAGCTCAACCTCGACTACATCTAAATCCGCATTCTCAGGCTCATTCCTCCAACTGTCGAAAACTTTAAAACTTGAGCAATTTGTGAATTTAGTGCCAAAGTTTGGCTTCATTTTTGTTTCTCCACTTTTTCATTATCGTTTGCTCTTCATCCTGTTGTTGTGGTTGTTTTCGCCACGTTTCTCTCCTCTCTACACTCTCCACTCTCCTCATTCGTTGCTCCAGTTTATTTCGATTCCCATCGCTGCTGTTGTTGTGGCTTCCAAATTGCGATTGTTGAGATTTTTTGGAGCTGGTTAGAGAGAAAAGGATAAGCTGCTTAGAGAAATACTATATTGCAATCATTTGTCCGACAAATTTGCGTGTCATATTTTCCTAATGGGCATTTGAGTAACTTTTTGTGGCCAGGCAAATGAAATATGCTATTGCTTTTGCATAGTTATTTATAATGAACCAAGTTCTACGACTATTTCCATTATATTTTCTTTATTAATTCAGTAAATAAACAAATGTGTTGGCTAAACTTCAAATTTGATGTGTCTATAATCCTCTTAATGCCGAATTACCAATATCAAGGCTTTACCAAGACTCTTCTACGCGATACTGGTAATTATCTTAATAGTATGTTTCTCAAGCGTAAGATAATATATTTTAAATTATTCATTGCACATTTATTAGTTTATTTCAGTTGAATATTTATACGTTTAAAGTTTGCCCTTGACGTTTCTAATAAAAATGTCAGCTTACTTTGCAGCTGTGCTGTTTGCTGTCGTCTGAAATTGCATGCTATTGCACACCTTGCTCCATCAACAAAATATTTCAACAGTTATGACTATGCACACACATAAACATGCACAGACACAAACACACATACACGGGGGCACACTCGACATGCAGACAGCTCAAAAGTATGCAACATAAAATGAAACTATTAGCAGCGCCGCCAACGCCAAATCGCAGCTAGACGAGGGGGCGGCGGCAACAACAATAACAATAACCCAGGCGAGACAGCCCTCTGGCTGCATAAACAACAATTGCAATAACAACAACAACAACACTTGCAACAACAACAGCAATAACAATAAACACCAACAACTGTGAAGCGTTCCATATGCAATGCAACAACAGCAGCAACAACAACAACAACAATCGGCACATTTTCTTTTTGTGGTAATAAAAACTAATTAAATCCGCACGAAAAACATGCCAACAAGCAGACTGCCTGCCCCTCTCGCCGCTCCTGCATTGCCATACACCTCGCTCAACACTTTCATCCGCTTAGCTGCTTTGCTCGCTCCCCGCTCCCCACACCCCTCTCCATTCTCAGCCCTACAACTCTTACCACTTTATTGTTGTTGGCCGTAACATGTTTCAACACTTTGCATCTGGCCTGGCCCAAAACGCTACAACGCGTCGTCTGCTGCTGGGGAATTTCAAATTCGCATTGAAAATTTAATAACCAAAAATGTTGCACTCGAGTCTTGCTTTATTTTTGTTTATTTTTTACGATTACATCTTGTTATTTCATGGGCAGCCAAAACGATAAGTCGCGCTAACTCTCTATCTCTCTCTCTCTCTCTTTCTCTATCTATCTGTTCTCTATCTCTCTCTCTCTTCTCTTGCAACATGTATTTCTCATGCTCTCTGAAGTGCCCATGATTGTTATATCCTGTGAACTCATAAAGTATCGATAGTGTAGATCGATAACAGCTTTATTTAAAAAAGCAAATACAACATAAATATTTAAATTTAGTTAATTAAAACCATCGGTAGACTATTTAATATCTTAATAAAACCAACAACTCTCGTTAATTAAATATTGTGTTATCAATAAAAATTAAAACAGTACGATTACGCACAAAATTACTTTAACCATAGTTTTTCCCATTTTTCAAATGGGCACAGGGTATAAGAAATAAATTATATATTGTAATAATATTATTAAAACTAAAATAGCATAATATTAATACAATAAATAAATAATAAGAATCTTGAGATTCAAAATCAACAGAATATTGGTTTGGACTTAAAATAAAACTAGTTTCAATTTATTTTGTAATGAAATTAATATTTGCATTTAAATTTGTTTTCTTTTATTTTATAAAAGTACATTTTTGTAAATTTAGTAATATTATTTGTAAGTATATTATGCATAATAATATTTAATAGATATAATTGATTGATACAATTAAAATTTTAAATCATAAAATCGACAAAATATGGAACTACATTTGAATCTAGTATTTTGAAATATATGTATATTAATATTGGATAGGACGTAATGAGACGCAGAATGCAAATAAGTTCGCGTACAGTTTTCAGAAAAAAATCACTAGTTATTCAGAGCTTAAACTGGAAATGTCGAGTCGGCAGTAATTATTAAAAGTTTTCGATATTTGCAAATTTGTAAAAATATTTATATCGGATAAGGATGATATGGATACACAGTAACAATAAAAGAATATTATCTGAGTGATACATAGGGTATACGCTAGTCAGGCATTCTGCGCTTTTGGCATAGTTTCATTCCTAATTGTTACTGCTGTTACGGTTATTCATTTATGTTTTATGTGGCGAGTGTTTTTTGGCACACGGCACACACTGACGGAAAACTTTTTTGGCAGACTGTAGGCACTGTGATTGTTCTTGTTGTTGTTCTTGTTATTGTTGCTATTGTAATTATTATTGTTGGCACTTATGCCGGAATTGTTGTTGCTGCTGCGTAATAAGCAACCGCAACAGCAACAGCAGCAGCAGCAGCAACAACAACAACAACAACAGCAGCAACAGTAACAGTAACAGTGTCGACAGACGAAAATGTAATAAAATTGTTTGGCAAGTCTAAAGCGCAGCGTCAAGAGTCTGCAGACGGAGGCATGCCACAAGCGACGTCTGCCAAGTGCTACACACCTACACACTGACACTCACACACACACACACACACACACACACACGGACACACTCAGCATAATGGCGTTGTAATGCTCGTAAGCAGGTGTAATTGAATGACTCCGTCCGCCCCCTCGCCCTGCTCGCTCATCACCGTCTCTGAACTCCCTGCGGAGTTTCCGCTTTTGGCACGAGATTTCCAAGTGAGCAACGAATAAGCGAAATAACTGTGTATCTGTGTGTGTGTGTGTGTGTGTGTGTCTGTGTGCGTACCTTTTCCGGCTACAGGAAATTTCATATGCATTGTGGCTGGCATTAAATGTAATAATTGCATTAATTGCTGCCAGCGTGAAAATTTGTGGGAAACCTATGGAAATTATAACTGAAAGATGATGTTAAAGCGCAATTAATAGCAATATAATAATGCGTTAACGGCATTTAAAGCGCACTCGATACATAGACTAACAATAAGTTGAGCTTTCATTTAACTTTCAGCTGCATCTTCTAGGCATTAAAAAATAATAAATATAATTAAATAGATAGATTGAATAGATAGTACTGTGGTCGATCACAAGCAGAACAGAACCAAATTGTATATATAAAAGAATAAATAAATCATAGTGGGCGCAGCAGATCAGTCTGACGGGTCCGACTGTAAAATACTCTAAATTTGAAATTAAATTTTATAAAGATATCATACGAAGCATAGCAGCTATGCTTCTTCTTAATTACTTACGCTGCCAGAGGGTGAATTAGGCAAAGATTACTATCTTTGTTTCTTTAAAAGCTTCTGTGTTTAGTAACCGATTTTAATTTATAAAAAACTAAAAAATATTTGTATATTTAAAAATTTATTCAATATAAAAAGATTTAAAATATAGTGTACCGGGACTCTATTGTATTTATAAATAATAATAATGTTCAAATAATATTTAATTTTATTTTTGCTATTAAATACAACAAAAGCAATTAACCACAATGCAAGAATATTAAGCATGAGCATTGTGCTTGAATCGCTATTTATTACTCTCGAAATGGGCCATTTTCAATTAACACAAGCCTTCTTCAAACTGAAACATTTTATTAGCCCAATTTTAATATTAGTTCAGCAGTCGCAACCCGGAGGCTCAGGGCCACTTCAAAAGCAGCGAACTTAGGGCGTTAACTCATTAGTTGAATGGCCTGTGGGTTGAAATGGTAATTTGATATTTTATTGACTTGCCGAAAGGAAGCATTTTAATAGCCCAAACACTTTAAAATAAATGCAAATTTTGCCCACCAAAGTCATTTATTATGTATATCTAGCTGTTTCGGTGTGTTGACAAGAAGAACAACAAGTGGACGCAGGTTTAATTCCAATTTAAAACCACAATTTTGGAAATAACTGAAACTAACCCGAATGAAATTAGATCAAAAGAAGTCATAAGATGAAATCTCAGCTGATTCAAAATCGATTGCCACTGGGAAATCGACGAGCGCTGCTTATAATATGCAAATTTCACATAATATTGCTCTACTTTCATCATACCAAAAATGATTGAAAATTATGAGAAATCGAAGCAAGCTTTAAATGCCTTTAGAGGACAGTCGAGTTAAAGTAACTGCCCAATTTGGAATCCAATTCGGTATCTGTTTCCAATTGCTCTTTCGCTTATCATTGGGAGCCCATCTTTATGTTTGTTCTGATTGCCAGCCTTGATTTCTAAGGAAAACTCTGAGCTCTGTACTCCGTATCCCCCGTTGGAAAGTCTAAGTCCCGTAAACAGTCGGAAGACGTTGCTAACAAGTCTAAGCCGCTTGCCACGAGGCCAACACAAATAATACAGAGAAAACAGAAGGGAAGGGGAGACCGCAATAAAAAGCCAGTTATGGAGATGGGTTTGGTTTGGTTTACTCAAGCAGTTAAGAAGGGGAAGATGGAGCTCAAGCTGAAGCTGAAGCTGAAATGGAAGCGCCTGCAATTGCGATTGAATTCAAATTCAGCTATTGCACTTCAAAGTCGAGTTGAAAGCGAGACGAGTGAGAACCTGCAGCCAGCTTCAACTGAGTTCCTCCACTTGATTCCCGTATCATCAGGCACATTGCTCATCCATCCCCATTCCTCATTCCCCTCCCAGCATCCTCAGCTCATCATCGTTTTCTTGGCCAGTTCCTCGACGGTTTATCCTGTTAGGCTCGTTTGCCACGGTGCCAGTCGAGTGGAGTTCTCCTTTCAGCTGCTCTTCAGTCTGAGCTTGAGCTTGAGTTTGTTTTGCCAACTGCGGGGGCGTGGCGTGAAAAAGGGAGAAGGGGATAACAGAGGGGGACAGAGTGGGACAGATGAAGCATGAAGGCCGTTCGTGGGATGCGGCAAGTGGAATGTGGCTGCTTCGCTTTGTTGTCGCCTTAAATATTTTATTGATGTCATTTCGACAATGGCACAATGTTCACTTGGCTGCTTCGGTCCCCTCACTCTCTTCCCCTTGACACTGCTTGAATATTATTGTTGTGCTTGAATGTTTTATGGCTGGCTTGTTGATATTTTTATCATCCTTCCATTGCAGCTCTTTATCCTGTTTATAGCGCTTTAAATGTTGTTCTCCATTTGCTGTTCCTTCTGTTAGTTGTTGTTGAGTTTGAGCTCAAATCAAATCAAATCAAATTTGATGCGCCTCATTTGTGGCAATTACTCAGCAGAATAAAGCTGAGTGTTATGTTGGATTAAGTTGGAATATCAGTTAGAAGTCAGAGGGTTAAGCAGTTATTCCGTTATGCAGTTGACCAACATAAATAAATATTTATCTATTCAATTGCCTTAAGTTTGCAAGTTATTTCTTGGCCACGTTTCTGGCTTACACCAAGTTCCTTTGTGCTCCGATAAATTGAACAATTTTCCATTTATGCGAAATGCACTTACAACTTTTTGTGCCTCCCCTCCACATCATAGCCATATAGGAATTTAGGAGTTCTTTTGTGCAGGACAATTCTTGGGCTCCTTCTTCCCTCCTGTTCGCATCCTTTAATAAACTGTTCGCATAAAGAATTGGGCACAGATAAAAAGTATGGCAAACATGTTCCGCAAAAACTTTGCCCCCACACATATTTCAGAAGCATGTATTTTCCTGACTCCACGCCCACTTGCCGCCCACTGGAATTTCACTTAGACGTGCACCTCGAATTTAAGTTGGTTCATATTAATTTTTACATGATAAGTCTATAACTATGCATATTTTTCGAAAAAAAAATTAAATGAGAAAGTTCAAATTAATAATTAAATAGTTAATTAAATAATTAATTGCCGACCAGAAGAATATAGCCCCTATTACGTTAATTTACACTATAATTTCGATTTATATTTATTTTTGTGGAAATATCCTATGCTAAAAGCTATAATAATAACACAGCAAACCATAAAAATAAATTAAAATGAATTTTAATGAAAAAAACATTTTCAAAAAGTTGTTAACCCATTTTTCATTTCTCACCCATTTGGTCCCTTGGCGTTACTCTACGACTTCGATAAGCTATCGACTGATATCGACTAACACCACACTTAAGGCAGATCTGGAGAAATATGAATTTTTTAATATTTATATTAATTGTATAACTTAAGCTGTTGTTGTTTCGTGTAGTTTTAAATGGCACAGCTTTAAGGTAGAGCTCAAGGTCTCGATAATCGAAAGCTATTATGCGCACATTAGTCTGACGCCCCGGTTTTTTCTCTCTTTTTTTAGTATATTCATAGCCCTTGTTGTTGTAGGTGTTGTCATCGTTTTTATGCAAATATTTACATATGCGCGACGACACACTTTTCACGCCCAGTGTCCTTGTTGAGCATGGGTTTGCATAGAAGGTTGCAAGGGGGAGGGGAATGCGTGCGCCCTGAAGGCGGCAACATTTATTTTTCGACTGTTTGCCAAAGCATCTCTGAGCTGCAGATGCTGCTGTCTCTCTCATCTGTCTGCCTGTCTCGTATTTTATTGTTATTTTTGCTATTAAATTGCGTCGGCTTATCGCACGTTTAAAATAGCAACAACAACAATGGCGTACAATAACAATACGCTCCCCTCCCCCCTCTTCTTGCGCGATCTCTCTGAATTGTAACTTTTAACTCCATTTATTGTAAATTGTTGCCGCAGGGGGCGTCGATGCGTGCGTGGGCGTGGCATCTATCATTACAGATAAGAAAAATGCGCGCGTGTTTTTGCTTTGCTTTTCTTTATATCTGTTTATTTTTTTGTCTGCTTGTCTTGTCTTAAACATTTTCGATTTCCTATAAAAAGCATTTGCCAGCGGCACGTTTTTTATTGGTCTTCACTGGCAGCAGAATTTAATATTTTTGCTTAATTTTTGTTTGCACAAATTGTGTAAATTTAAGCGAACTTCTTCTCTCTGCTCTGCTCAGGTCAAGAGTTGTTAGCCCAAGTCACCTGGCAACAGCTTAAGACAACATAAAAGCCAGCATACAAATGAAAATAGCTTAACAAAACAAGCAAAACAAGCTGAATAGCTGTCATCGTGACTCTTTAGCTCTTTGGCTCTATGACTCTAAGGCTCTACGGCTCTATAGCTCTACAGCTCTATGGCTCTATGCCATTCACTGCTTCCGCCCACACCTGATTTTCCGTTTTCCCGCCGTCTTGGCGGACTTTGACAGTCGAGCAAAGGCTTTTCAAATTGAATCAACAGAGTTTTCTTTTGCACAAGTCGTCAGGACTGTCGACGCACCATGGCTAAAATTGAAATATCTGTTTTTAAACTTAACAGTCTTTCAATTGAATGTTGTACATCTATGAATTTATAAATATAATGATAAATACATATATGTATTTAACATATACTTAATAAATTAAATATGTATGTATATTTCTACCTGAATTTTAGAGTTGTATATTTTTAATCAATGCAAAGATAAGGAACCAAACATTTTTCCGATAATTATAAAAAATTAAGATTGATTTTTAAACGTTACATGTTATCATATTATAATTCTGAATATATTGAATAATTGAATTTAAAAAGCTTAGCTTTTGAGGTACAAATTCATAATAAATGCTAATTGAGAACTAGAAATTATTATATTTATAAGTTTAAAACTTTTTCAGAAATTTTGAGAATCTTAATTTCAAATTTTGTACAATTACATTGGCTTTTGCCATGCTAATTGTGTATTTTTAACCACTGTGCGACGCAGCTGCTTGGCTCGATGCTCTCCCTCTCTCTATCATTCTCTCATTCTCTCTTTTCCCCGCTCTGTTCCTCCCTTCTCTTTGGGTTTTGCGCATATATAAGTGACCGTAGAGACTTTGCTCTCGGTAAGCCACTTAATTACAAAATAATAAAGATTTCTCAGCCAGACACTGACGCCTTCATTAACACAATTCCGACATAGGCCTCTATGCCTCCTCCTGCCCCCCTCCTGCCCTGCTTATTATTCTAATTTCACAATGACCTGGTTACTTTTGTTGTAGTTGTTGCTGTTGCTGTTGCTGTTGTTGCCACTGTTACAGCCATTGCTCTCCCCTGACACAATGTTAATTTCAATTTGTAAAGTCGTCAACATGCCATACCTTTTGGGACTCCTGCTGTGGGCGTGGCTCGGCCCTTCGCGCTCTGCTTCATTGTAGTTCGTGTTCGGTTTGTCGATTTGATTATTAATTGAAATTATGCTTGTCGCCGCAACGCGCATTGAATTTCTGACAGTTTTTGGCTGCCTGCCAAGCAATTCGCCAATCGAGATTCTCATTCTCCCTCTTTTTCTCACTCTCTCTCTCTCTCTCTCTGTATTCCTCTCCTATGCCCCAAACACCTGCCATGTTGCCAATTAATTTGCACCAATAGACAACTGCCCAGCGTGCCACAGTGCCTGTCAAAACTATGCCAACAACACAATTCAGCTGGCAATTTCGATTAATTTTATTTTTAGCCTCGCGTTTGTTTGATTTTCCACACAGAGACAAATGTATTTTAGCCTAATTTAGAGTTCCATGGGGTGGGGGTTTGCTTTCAAGAACTGATGTCTGTTATTGATACAATTGGTAAATTTAGGTATAAAATAGGTATAAATTAGTCATATTTTGGGTATAATTTGAATTAATATTTGGAATAGGCTTAGGTACAAATTTTAAATGGATAGACAAACACTAGATTTATTAGCTCCAGTTTAGTCGCAGTGTTAATAATATTCTCCTTCCTAGTCTCTGTATTTTCCCAGTCTATTTCCTCTCTATTTTAGTTCAAGTCTATTCCCAGCATCTCTCCCGGTCTCACCATCATTCCCAGTCGAAATCTGTTCCCTATTCTTTGTTGTATTTTCAGTCCCACTCTCAGTCGTAGTGTTAGTTTTAGTATAATTCCGATTCAGAGGGAATACCTCTGTACCTTAGCCTAAGTTCTGTCTAAGTTTTCTATTTTCACTCTAGCTCTAGCATATCTCTTAGTCTCATTTTTCGCCCATTCTTTATTCCACTCTTATTTCTAGTCTTATTCTAGTTACATTCCGTACTCATTGTTTTTTCATAACTTATTCCTAATCTATCTATTGTCTAACCCGAATGATCTAATCGAATGGTCCAAGTACAGCTCTAAATCCTTCCAAATCAAGCTAGTATATACCTAGTCCTAGTCTCATTTTAGTTCTATGTCTGAAAGGTGTTTAAAGTGTTTTACTTTGTGTGGAGCTGGAAGCTTAGTAAATGGTAGTTAATCGCCTGTTTTACCTCTGCTTTGGCAAGCATTTTTTATGCTTTATTATGCAACATGTCGGGGCAGGTCTCGTCTAGTTGTTCTTTATAGTCTGTTTGTGTTTTGTTTGACATTTATGATGACAGGCGGTCATGTTGGGCGTCATTCCACAGAGCACGAGATGCAGTTCCCATTCCCAGTTGCTCATTCCCATTCCCATTCCCATTCCGGTTTCCAATCCCAATCCCAGTCGCAACTGATGTTGACACGTGCTACATCATCATAGCCGGGGCGATGTATCTTTTGCGTTTCAGCTCAGCTGTCGCATCTGTGCGGCACGTACAAAACATAAAAGTAACTGCACTGCGCTTTGTTGAAATAGTTGCAAAAGGAAGCGAACAGCAAAGCACCACAGGACGACCCACAGCAGGAACCCGCTTATACCAAATGTCCGTACCGAGACGACACAAAAAAGAGACGCAAAAGAAAAAACCAAATTCAAACTGGACTTCAAAGTGTTAAAATTGCAGCGTCACGCCAGACCTATGCATGTGTGTGAGCGTGTGTGTGTGAATTATTTCCGTTGAGTGCAATGCACCTAGTCGCATCTAAAAAATGGAAGAATGAAAGATTCTATGCGGACATAAGCAAAAAATAAGCACAAAAAACGGCAGAGCCTAATGATGCTCCGAGGCCATACACAAAAGATAAAATATCTCTTTGAGCTGGCATATGCGGATTTCAACGCACAAAAAAGAAAAGATGGAAAAGCCGAACGTAAACTGAAAACTGCGTTTGCAAATTAGCAAAGAGATGCCTTTGATGTAGGCTGATATCATCGTTTCAAACTGCTGAAAAAGTGTTGCTAACGAAATTAATTTCATTTATAGACATAATATGATTACAAATTCAATATAGTATATTTAGTTTTGGCATAATTCAAATTATTTAAACTATCGCATATAACACACAATAATTAAAACATTGAAATAACTGTGATTTTTCAAATTTTTTATATTATTATATAGCTCATTGAAATGCTGTTTTATATGGTTCACCTGTGTATTAAATGGAATATGGCGTTGATTGAATTAATGCTCTGCATTATTGTAGAATTTTTTGGCTGTTCCTGAAATTACATTATTATAACCGTAAGTTTACTTTTCTGATATATATTTGTATACACCTATGTAAATACATATATAGATATAATATGTTTTTTACAAGTTACAAAAAAAGTAATAATACAATTACTGATAATCAAATTTAATGAGCTATTATGTATTTCAATGTGTCTGTCAGGTTGAGCTGAACTTATGCCGCCTTCTTTAAGATACAATTAACATTCGTTTTTAACATGAAATGAAAACATTGTTAAAAATAGCCGTAACTTTTGTTATAATATATTAATTTGGATTAAGTACTGGTCATTTTTGTGCTAATACAAAATGTTCTAACACTGCTCATTGTGCTGCTTCTTAAATCATATATTTTTCATGATATATTTTGTTTAATGTTCTTTGAGTGTTCGTTGTGCCTTTGCTGCTGATGTTTTGTTTTTCAGCTATTTTATAATTTATGCAAATTTAAATTTCGCACTTGACGGCACTTGTGGCTTGTGGTTTTTGTCTTTTTTTTTGTTTTACGAGAGCTGGTCCGCTGCTCATTTTATGCCACTTGCCTTTTGTCTCTTTACAATGTTTTATTTACAATGCCCGCGCCCGTCCCCAAACTCGCCAAAGAACCCAAAAAAAAGGAAGAGCCAGATATTACCAACCTCTTCAGTTTCCAGCGTCACTCCAGTACCTCTCATCATCTCACTTGCTGCCTTTCGCTCGAGCATATAAAATGTCAACATATGTGCGCATTTATATAGCATACTTTTAAGGGCAGCTGAAAAATCTGAAAAATCTTTCACAAATTACGCGCAATTATGTTATGCCGGGAACAAGCTCAGGTAATCATAAAAAGGGCTCAAACATAAAACTTTAACGAGTCATTCCCTGTGATAAAGACAGGGGAAGAAGCTGCAATTACTGCGAGTGATGAAATCAGCAACACTGCAGTTTTTGCAATCGCCATGCAGACAGTTAAATGTGCACATAATAGCTAAAAATAATCACACACACAGGCAATCAGACATATAGACACTTCAGTTGAGCAATTTACCGTTTCCGGTGGCGTCTCTTAGCAAGCTCTCTGAGATGATGCCGCAATGGAGAATTCGCTAGCTCATTTTATTAGTTTATGGGGCATGCTAATTTTAACATGCTGTGTGTAGCGTCAGCAAAAAAACATTAAGAACGGTGCAGATCAGTTGAACGGATGGCTACTGACGGATGTAACCGCATAAAGCGAGCGCCGCAGCCCCCATCGCTACAGCGGGCGACTTGTTCGCTTACCACAGCAGCTAAGTGGTAAGTGGGTAAGACCTGGTAAGACCCTATAAATACTGCTGCTGCAGTGTTGCTGATCACAGTGCAGTATCTGCAGTGCTGTGGTTAAGACGTGTTGTGGGTGCCTAAACGGCAAGTGCGCTTAATTTAATAAATATTTATTATTTATCACACATAATTTGTGGAATCTGCCAAGCCTAATACTGGGTGTTATGCACATTTTCCATTTGCACTAACCTAATAGACACTTTTTACTTTTTTTAAGTGCAGTATCGAATGAACAACAAAAACTGTCAAATTATAAAATTTCTTTAATATATAAAAATAATTTTTTTTTTATCAAATATTCATTTGTGTCTAAAAATTTATATTAAATAATTATTTGAGCCCCTTTTTATTTTCCTATTGTTTATTTTCAAGTATTAGTAGTAGAAACCGTGAAAGAGCCAAAGAGATAGAGCATTTACTTGTCAACACGCTCGCAGGCAGATATAAATCTTGTCTCTGGTTCTACTTTTCTTTATTTCTTGGTGCTCTGCGACTGCATCAACGCGTCAATCGCGTGGCCAATTAAGCGATTATCGATTTGTCGGCGAGTTCTTCCTTTGCTATGCCTTTCTTTTTTCTTTTTTTCTACTTTTTTTGCTACTTTTTGTTTGCCGTATTAATGCCCGGAGTCCTTTAGAGCTGCTTGTTATGGCTACAGCGTCTTGGGCGAAAACTTCAATTAGGCGCTTGAGCGAGTGGGATAAGGGCAGGTCTGCGCAGCTCATAAGCAGATTTGCAAAGCGCTGACTGTGAAAATTCCAACGCCGCAAATATTCATAACTGGTGCAGGTAACTCCGTATAGCTACTAGCTTTCCCACTCTGGATGCTCTAGTTGTTGTAGACTTTAAGCTGCTTGCTTGAAACTAAAACTGTGTATGATTTAATAATTTATTCCCGGCCAGGGCCGCGGGTTTTAGCACAGCTCACTGAGCTTGCTCAGGCAGCACAAACAGACTGAGAAAGGGAAGGTGGAAGGAGGAGGGTGGAGGGAGAAGGGAGGCAGAACGTGGGTAAACACAGCGCTGAAAATCATTGCAAGCATATAACCTCAACAAGAACAACAAGAACAACAGTTGTTTACAGGGAATTTGCTGCAGCACTGAGTGTGGTAATGGCATTGGCAACCTTTGTAGCTCTGTCTCACTGACTTTCTCTCCCTCTCTCTCTCTCTCTCTCTCTATCTCTCGCTCTCTCTCTCTCTTTCTCTGTTTCTATCTCTCTTCATTGCGCGCGTAAAAGGATCTTTGTTTTGAGTAGTCCGTGTTTGTGTTTGCCCAGCTTCGGTTCGTTTCATTTCGTTTTGTATCTCAGATAGTTGGCACGTTTACCAACCAGATGAAATCAGTTTCATCGTTTTTCATAAATTCTTAAAGCAGCCATCATTGAAAAATTGCCCGTAACCTTCCCGTTGATGTGCGCGGCTTTTGTCTGTGTGCATCAGTGCAAACAACTATCCAAAGAAAACTACCAACGGAAAAATGCAGACGGAACAGAACAGCACAGATAACTGCAGATAGATGTGAAAGGTAAAAGATGTGCAGAGGGGTGAGTGGATAGGGGAGAGGGGAGGCTGGGAGTATTGGGCAACCTTGATACAAACATGAATTGCACTCTGCAGGCAGTCAAGTGAAAGTTGCCACATGGAGACGCTCAAGTTGAAGTCAAACATACAGCCAATACGTGATGTATGTGCTTATAAGCTTTTTAAAGCGCTAAATTAAGTTAAGAATTGAATGGAATTAAGCTTTTAAATGTATTGCACGATTTCGCTATAAAATTTTGCAAATAGAAGAAAATTATGATAGCATCTAGGTTTAAATAACAACGAATAAAGAAGGTAAATGGGTCATGATCATGATTAACTTTAACTAACTAACTTTCGATTAGACTACCAGCTAAAGACTAATGAGATTCAGGCTCTATAAACGAACCCACGTTGGGCGCCATAAATAAAAATATGGCACCCAACGTGAGTTCATAGCAGTTGATATCCGAATTTGGTTGCTTCAACTCTAAAAGTTAATGAGATCAACGCGTTTATCCAGACAGACAGACACGCCCTTTTCTGTCTGTTACTTTTTCAAAGGATGCAGATCATTTAATTAATTTAAATTTGAAATGAAGCTTATTATATTTAAATTCTAATGTAATAAATTAGTTTGAAATTGATCTGTTTATTTTGCAAAAGTACATTCGAATTTACGTATCCCTATCAAGTAGTCCCATCCGTGAGTTGCCTATCAACAATATCTCAATAATCCGTTAGTAAGCTGAAATACCACTTGCTCTAATCAAAGCATCTATATCAGAAGCCTAACAAAACACACACATTAGCATATACAAGTATTAACCGCAGAAGCCGAAAGGTCAGTCCGCAAAACTAGCTAAAGCAACAATTGTCAGGCATATTTTCGCATTAATTCTAATAACTAGCCTGGCCACACTTTCCGCCTCCATCACACACACACACACCCTGCCATAAATATGTACAACAACAAAAACTATTAACACAAACACAACGCTGACTTATTACGGAAACAGAACGATAAGTATGCGGATAAGTAAAAGGAATTCTCCGGGTGAGCCCCAAAAACCGCAGCTTGTCATAATAAAGGACATGATGGGACGCACGCGACTATGGGCAGGCACAACCGCAGGACATGCTATAAAACATGGCCAAACAGACGGCAGACGGTAGACAAAGACCCCCCCTCCATTCGTCCCTTTTCTCCATCACCCCACGAAAGGACTAAAAGGACCAGGCCTTAAGTGAAGGGAGAGCCAAGTGATGGACATGGGCCAAGGCGTTTCGTACGTGACTTTGTGATTTTATTGCCGTTGAAAGCGCCACACGTACTGAGGCAAGGATTTGCCTTTGTGTGTGTTCCCTCTCACACACACACACACACACACATCGATATAGCTACATATACAATCACACATCCCTTTGCATTAACACTCAACTAGTGGAGAGTCCTGAATGCTTTTTATGGCTGTGTTTAGTGAAAAAGAAGGGATTCGAGCTGATTTCTCCCCAAGGAGCCAGACGATTGCCGACTGCCGACTGTCAAACTTAATTGGCCAACTACCGACTGCCAGTGTTGCCCTGCCAATTAAGACTTTAAGCACAACCCTATAAGTAATCAGTCAAACTAAAAAAAAACATATTTACAGATAAAACACTTTTCACTTTTGCATGCACTAAATAATAATATAATAAAATAAAAAAAAATTCTAAGACAAAATTTTCAATATCTTGTACTTTGTTATTATATAAACATTATATTTAACATAGCTCTCTCTTAAATAATTTTAATTTTCCAAACCAATTAATTATTATTCTAAATTATATCTTAATCAACTTTAATTAAAACTTATTGTAATAATGGGCAATGATTATTATAATTTTTTTTTCATTTTACCAATTTAAAATATTTATTATTTTATTAGCCTCACCAGTTTTAAGACTCTGACTTTTAGAGTGCATTAAAATGCAACAGAAAGGAAAAATAAAAATATAATATTATTTGATTTGGCGCCAGGCGAAGCCCAAGCCCATCAGAAAGAGACAATAAGAGAGAGATGCTGAGACAGCAATATTAACAGAAGCAAAGGGCGCCGCTTGAACCATGCAACCAGGAGCAATTTAATGGAAAGTCGTCTGTGAAGTTTTTCCTTCCGCCTTTTTTTAAAGCTATGTAAAATGTTTCAAGTGCAAAATAAAAAAATAAAAAATGTGAAAAAAAGCAAAGAAATTTTTTCGGTCAAAAGCAAGACAGCCAGCAAGGCTGTAAAGCAAAGGAATTTATGTTGATTTTTTTTGCCTTTTTTTGTGAAGTACAAGAAGAAATTGAAAGAAGACAGTGGCAGTCGCGACTGCCTTACGCTTTTGTTGTTGTTACACTTGGTGTTGTTGTGGTTGTTGTTGTTGTTGTTGTTGCTGGCAGCTGCAATTCTGGCTGCGGATTTCCTGATGATTTTATTGGGCCGCCAGCAAACATTTTTGAGTGTAGCCAACGGCGTTCACCACTGCGGAATGCGCCAAAGTATTTGGGAGAGTAACTTTGTATCCCTGCCTGCCTGCTGCCCTTCGTATTTTTGTATTTTCGTATTTTCGTGTTCTTTCTTTTGTTTTTGCATTCCCGTTTTTGTGCCCCAACAGTTTTTCATACTTTTCATTTTTCATCTATGCGTTCATGTTGCAAAAGTAACAGGCATAAAGGATTAAGGGTTTGTTGCCGCCAGGCCTGTAAATTGTTGTGAAATTTCGCTGTTAAATTTAATTCGCACTTTGTGCACGTTCATAAATTGAAGCAGACAAAGAAAAAATGTATATAAATATATATTTTCAATGTAATGGAAATCAACAGATATATATATATATATATGTTGCACAAGTGCAACCAAGCATTGCCTATGCTGCACTATGGGCAAAAAGATCAATATTTTATCATTAATTATATTATATTATATTATTATAGCTTATATAGATCTACAAATTTGGGCGAATGTTTCTTAGTTTGAAATATAATTTCGGGAAATTATTTGAGAATAATGGACCACGACTTATTTATAATAAATGTATAATATTTGATTTCCTTATACTATATTATATAACATACAAAACAATATCTTATGAAGAACACATTGACCGATCTCTCTGCATAAGCTCCGAGGCAGCGCTTAGCCACTCTCCTTGCTGGCTCTCCAAGCATACCGCCTGCATTACAAGTAATGCAGCGGGTAGCCGGCTCGCCTATAAAGAACACATCGTCCGCTCTCAATGCATAAGCTCCGAGGCAGCGCTTAGCCGCTCTCATTGCTGGCTCTCCAAGCATACCGCCTGCATTACAAGTAATGCAGCGGGTAG
>JAWNNJ010000429.1:0-64915 GCA_035045125.1 Hypselothyrea guttata | reverse complement strand
ATTTTTTAGTACAATATTTAATTTTAATTGTCCATAAATTTATATGACTTTTGCATTTCTGGAAAATCAACTTTAAAAAGTTATAGGTAAAAATTACTGAATGTTAAAGATAATTCTGTTCAGTGCCAAAAAAAAAACATTTATTTTTTCAAATAAAGTCAAAATAAAACTTGTATTATAAATATACCTTGTTTTAAAAATTTTTTCAATAAAATCATGATAGGTTTTTAAATCAATAAATTTATAATTGATTTTTAAATCAATAAATTTAAATAATTTATTTTACTTACATATATTTTAACAAACTAATTTTACTTATAACTTAAATCTATATATGCAAAAAAATTTAACTAGATTAAGTTATATTCCCATAAAATTATACAGATTGGAGAAATGTTAAATAATTGTAACATTTTCGAAGCAATTTTAAGATTGAAGCTGGCAATCTTAAGAGCACATAGAGCAGTGCATGTTGTGCATGCCGTTAGTTTTATTGCAATAAAAAACGGCAGAAAAGAAATGCTAAATAATGTGAGCCCACTGTGAGAGGCAATGCTCGTGGCAACATTCATGCCACTTGCCACATGCCACATGCCGCATGCCGCAGCCTCGGCACTCGCTGCTGCAGCTGGTGGCACGTGTATGAATAAGTGGACTGGCTGGCTTGATAACAGCTAAAATTTATTGGCAATTGAGCTGGGCTAGTATAGAGCAAAGCAGAGTAAAAGGAAGAGGGGGAGAGTAACGGAGGGAGCTTGTGGTTGGCTGGGGTTAATAGAATTGCAGCTGAACAAAGGATTAAAGCAGGCATGGCGGACAACAGAACGAATAACGGATGACGGAGAAGGGAGAACGGAGAACGGAGGAGATGGCGAAATGAAGTTCAAGCGCAAGTAAAGCAACTGCGAAATACTTTCAGCAAGTTTGAAAATTTGTATTTATGATGACATTAAATTGCTAACAAAAATAGCAAAAAAGTGCCCCAGAAAAAGAGGCGAAACAAAAGGATGCCGCTGCTAACCAGGCCAAGATAAATAACAACAAAAATAGCACAAAAACCACTCAAAGCCGCGTAAATTGAGGCGTCCGAAATACGGCGAAAAAAGCAACAAAACTTTGGCTGCCTTCTTGCGTTAGTTTTTTGCGGTCAGCCGGAGTACGGCGGAGCGAAGGAAGCAGAGCAAGAAGATGGAGAGGGAAAGGGAGAGAGAGAAGCAATGGCGACACAGAACAGAACAGGCAGACACTTAGCACAAGTTGCTTTTCTCATTTCTTTCACTTCTTCTCCCACCTCTCCCTCTCTTCTTCTCCGCTGCTGCTGCGACTTATTTTCTTATTCTGCATGTTTACTATTTTATTGTGGCGCGTCGCTTTGCCCCACAAGCAGCAGCAGCAGCGGCGGCAACAACAACAATGCAGAAAAGCTGGCCACAAAAAAAGAGGAAAAACTTAGCGTTAAATTACTGCGAACTCTCGAGGGCATAAAACCGAAAATGGAAATTTATGTCCCAATTGCATGTTTGCTGCCTCCCTGCCCCGCTCACACTGCTCTTCACTTTAAAGTTTTCCCGCTAATTATATTAAATTTACATTAAAATTGTGAATTTCACAGCTCGCTCAACACGTGTTTGTGGAAAATTCCTCAGCTTTTTTTCACAGTTTTCCCAGGCAGCTCATTAGACTACGGGCATATTAAAAGGTAATTTGATATTCCATTGACTCTTGCCCTCTGCAGCGAAAACGCAGCTAGGAAAAATAAAGGAAAACACTTTAAATTAAATGGCCCCATTTATCATTTCCTGTGGCAAGTCTAAGCCGCAGTCGCGACGTCCTGACAGCCCAACAAATCCATTGTCCAGCAAAATGCCTCAGGATTAACGCCACAGCCAAGCTAAGGAAAAGCGCTTAGGCAATGCTTTAAGGAAAAACAAAATAAAACTGAAACTGAAACTGAAACCGAATCCGTAACTAAACCAACGAAATGAGATCAAAGCAAATCGCTAGATGAAATCTCAACTGATTCAAAATTGATTGCCACTGGGAAATCGACGCGCTGCGATTATAAAATGTAAATTTCCTATATTATGTCTTTCATCATGTACCAAAATTATTGAAAGTTATGCGAAATCGAAGGTACCAGCTTTAAATGCCTTTGGAGGACAGTCGAGTTAAAGTAACTGCCCAATTTGAAATCCAATTCGGTATCTGTTTCCAATTGCTCTTTCGCTTATCATTGGGAGCCCATCTTTATGTTTGTTCTGATTGCCAGCCTTGATTTCTAAGGAAAACTCTGCACTCTGTACTCCGTATCCCCCGTTGGAAAGTCTAAGTCCCGTAAACAGTTGGAAGACGTTGCTAACAAGTCTAAGCCGCTTGCCACGAGGCCAACACAAATAATGCAGAGAAAACGGAAGGGAAGGGGAGACCGCAATAAAAAGCCAGTTATGGAGATGGGTTTGGTTTAGTTTACTCAAGCAGTTAAGAAGGGGAAGATGGAGCTCAAGCTGAAGCTGAAGCTGAAATGGAAGCGCCTGCAATTGCGATTGAATTCAAATTCAGCTATTGCACTTCAAAGTCGAGTTGAAAGCGAGACGAGTGAGAACCTGCAGCCAGCTTCAACTGAGTTCCTCCACCCGATACCCGTATCATCAGGCACATTGCTCATCCTCCCTATTCCCCATTTCCCTCCCAGCATCTTCAGCTCATCATCGTTTTCTTCGCCAGTTCCTCGACGGTTTATCCTGTTAAGCTCGTTTGCCACGGTGCCAGTCGAGTGGAGTTCTCCTTTCAGCTGCTCTTCAGTCTGAGCTTGAGCTTGAGTTTGTTTTGCCAACTGCGGGGGCGTGGCGTGAAAGAGGGAGAAGGGGATAGCAGAGGGGGACAGATGAAGCATGAAGGCCATTCGTGGGATGTGGCAAGTGGAATGTGGCTTCTTCGCTTTGTTGTCGCCTTAAATATTTTATTGATGTCATTTCGACAATGGCACAATGTTCACTTGGCTGCTTCGGTCCCCTCACTCTCTTCGCCTTGACACTGCTTGAATATTATTGTTGTGCTTGAATGTTTTATGGCTGGCTTGTTGATATTTTTATCATCCTTCCATTGCAGCTCTTTATCCTGTTTATAGCGCTTTAAATGTTGTTCTCCATTTGCTGTTCCTCCTGTTTGTTGTTGTTGAGTTTGAGCCCAAATCAAATCAAATTTGATGCGCCTCATTTGTGGCAATTACTCAGCAGAATAAAGCTAACTATTATGTTGGATTAAGTTGGAATATCAGTTAGAAGTCAGAGGGTTAAGCAGTTATTCCGTTATGCAGTTGACCAACATAAATAAATATTTATCTATTCAATTGCCTAAAGTTTGCAAGTTATTTCTTTGCCACGTTTCTGGCTTACACCAAGTTCCTTTGTGCTCCGATAAATTGAACAATTTTCCATTTATGCGAAATGCACTTACAACTTTTTGTGCCTCCCCTCCACATCATAGCCATATAGGAATTTAGGAGTTCTTTTGTGCAGGACTATTCTTGGGCTCCTTCTTCCCTCCTGTTCGCATCCTTTAATAAACTGTTCGCATAAAGAATTGGGCACAGATAAAAAGTATGGCAAACATGTTCCGCACCAAAAACTTTGCCGTACTCATATTTCCGCCCACTTATGTGAATGCCACGCCCACTCAAACGGCTCTCTGCTTGTTGGGCATGCCACAAAGAAATTCTTTTCATTTTTTCCACATATTTTTATGCGTTCTGGTTTTAAGTGAATGCAAAGTGGCGTAGAGTCTATGGAATTCAGCTGCGATTAATGAAAAGCAGCTTATTTAAGTTCTCGCTTTGTGATTTTTTAATTGATTTTCTCTCAGTGTTTGCCTTCATTTGTAACTGTTTGTTGAGTTTGTTAAGTTGCTTTACATAAATAGCAATTGCATAATATTTTTACCGTTATGCACTGCGGAAATTGTTGAGAATAGTTCATTTCAACACGGTTTTTATTTTCTTTGAATTTTTTCTTTTGGTTTTTCTTACTCTGGAAAACTTTGCCCAGGCATCTGCGATTGCAATTGCCATTTAGTTGCTGTTGTTGCTGTTGTTGTTGTTGGGAAAAAATAATTTCCCCTTTATGCAGATGAGTCCTGTTCGCTGTCCTCGCCAATGTCCTTTCACGTAATGAAATTGACATCTTGTGTCCTGATTTCAAGCTGATTTCGTTTCTTATTTCTTCTTTACTTGCTGTCTGCCGCACTGTCCGAAAAGCATCAGAAGAATGTTGGCAAATAAAGTAGAAAAAGCACTCATAATGTCCGCGTTTCTTTTTGGTGGATGCAATGCAATTCAATTTCCGCATTTGTTTGGCTTTTTAGTTTGACCTTTTAATAAATGAGAAAAAATGAAGTCTTTCTGATTGCATTTGTAAGCCAAGCGAAACTTTGCAAAATAATATTTTAATTCAATTTGGGAATTCTCAAGCACGCTTGAAGATGTATTACTCGCCCGATTGGCGTTTCTCAAATTGCAAACAAAACAATATGGACAATGCTTACCCATAACATTGTGTAAAGAATAAATAGAAAGCAGCCGATAAATCTATCGAGTACAGAGCGTCATGAATACGAATAAACGAATTAACGTCTTATTTTATTTGATATATCAAATATGTACTTTTTTATTGTCTTATACCGTGTACCCATTAAAAATGGTTAATAATAGGGTTAATAACTTTGGGAGAATGTACATTTTATTTAAATATGCTATTAAATATGCCTTTTTGAAAACTTTTATTGAGTATTCCCATATTTGAGACAACTTAAACTATGTTTTTGGTATATTCTATAGTAAACTACAAAATATCAGAAAACGTTTATTGATATTTTAGGTAAATATTAAAAAAAAATAAAGCATATCTGCAAAACCAATTAACACTAAAAATAAGAGCAATATAGAATATTAAAAATATTTATATTTTATTTTTAATATTATTTAATTATTTATTTATTTAAAAAATGATGTTTAACAAAGATATACAAACATAATAATAATTCACGAGTACTAACCTAGGCCTTCGACTCGATAATACTATATATATTTCTGAAACTAGCTAAATTGGTAACGCTAGTAGTAAGGCTATGAAAAATCCAGAACACGGTAGCCATTTTCAAATTAAAAATCCACCAAATATGCCCTGAAAAATACCGTTGCATTGAATGCAGTTGGCAACGCAGCCAAACCGTCAATTCAATCGCTTCTTTGTTTCTATCAAATTTAAATGAGTTTTATACTTAAATAAACATTTGAATCTGAGTGAATATGTGAATATGTAATAAAATAGCCAGACATTCATAAGTTTCCCCATGAACACAGTTGCCACCTCATTATTGTTCCATGTGCAACGCATGCAGTTGGCAACGCCTGTTCGCAATGGTTGGCAACGCGTCAAGCTGTCTGTTTAGGTGTTTATTTTGGTCTGTTGCATTTTAATGCATGTTGTAATTAAATAAAAATTTAAATCTGTATTATGGTAGGTGTAAATGTAATATGTGATATGAATTGCGAACTTTTCATTGCCATGGCCATAAGGCTGTTGTTGTTGTTGCTGCTTTTGTTGCATATAAATCCGCACAATGCATGATTAACCATGACAACAGCGAAGCGCGTGCGGCACTTACAATTTTTATTAAAAAAAATTAAAAAAAACCGTAATGAAAAATGCATGGAAAAGCTGTGGCATGGCCCCCGCTCACGTACACAGCCATAATTAAATTGAATATGGCAACATTTTTATTATTATTATTCCTTGTCAGCTTTTCTTTTTTCTTTTTTTTGTGGTACACAACATTTGCAATCACTTGAAAATGTTGCGTATATTAAAAAATAAATAAATTAAATGGTATATAAAACATGGTCAGACTTGCCCAGTTGCAGAAACCATCGAAGTTTACCTCACACTTCTATGGCGCGATTAATTGTTTATTAATGTAATACACTTTTTGCATGCCCTCTATCTTAAAAGTACAGGGTATGTTGTACGAAAATAGTGGGCACATTCGATTGTAAATCTGTAATTAAATAAATGCGCGAAACAAAAGAAATAAAAGAGCTTTTAAGAAGTATATTTTTAAAAATATATATAAATTATTGTAATATTATAATTTAAATATAAACCAATTTTACTCATTTTTAATACTAGGTGCAGGGTATGAAAATAATAAAATTTTAAAAATCTATTAATTAGAAACCATATTAATTGTAAAATATATTTTTAAGTGATTAGAAAAATTAAAAATTAATTTTGTAATTAGTTGAAATGTAACATATAAAATCAAGAATAAAATCCTGTTTGTCTAAATAAATAAATTCCATTTGCTGCCGTCTGCAGGATATCTCCCAGTCAAACACACAGATTTATAATTCTTTATTTTTTACTGCCTTTTTATTGTTGTTTGTTTTGTGTGTCTGCATATTGTTGTTTGTATTGTGTTCTGCATTGTTGTTTAATTTGGTTGCTAATTAAGCATTTAACACATGCATATACAATTCCTCTGCCTGTTGTTGTTATAATTGCTGTGTTTTATGTATTTTGAATATACGTATATATATATTAATTTGCTCATTTTTCAATTGGGGTCTGTCAATTTTTTTTAGAATTATTTCATTGAATTTCCATTCGTTTGCATTTCGTTTGCTTAAATACATGTTACATAGTTATAGTGTATATATATGTATATATTGGTTTAATATATATATATTTGTATACATATATTTTAATCTGTTTTGTCAGCTTTGCATTTAATCGTAACTCATTCAACTCTTAAACATACTGTATTATATTTAACAGCTTTTCATGTTGATTTTCTGTTTTTTTCCAAAGCAAAACACAACTAACATATTTAGCTTAAATGTTTAACATTTTTATGAAGTGTTAAGTATTATTTTTTATACATTAATGCTAATAAGCATTTGTTATGTTAATCTTAGGCTTACGATGTTTGTGAGTGATTAACAAAAAAAGCATTTTAAATAAATTAAAACTTTTATTCAGCGATATATATATTTTGCTGAACAGTATGCGTTGAAAGATTGAACGATTTTGGAAGCTTAAAAGAAACAATTTTAGAAAATAGGTTCTATTGAAAATTTTAATCAAAATTTCAAACTTATTAAACATGAAAACCAAATGTCGCATGAAATATAAAGCGCTTGATCATAGACAGCTGGAAATTACTCGTTTGTTTTGAATGTATTCACATAAATACCCTATGATTTTTGCAGAAACTGATGGGGAATACATAATTACATATAGGCTTATAGTTATTTTCTTTATATAGACTCTAATTTAAATGATTTTTATTCTCGATATGTGTATGGTTTTCTCTTTAGCATTTAACGTTGCATACCTTAAGGCGTGTTTGTATGTGGCTGTGTCGGTGTGTGCGTATAACTAACCATGTGTACGTATGTGTATGTGTGTGTGTTTGTGCCAGCAGCGTTTAACGCACAAATATATCTTCATCGTCGTATAATTATTTAGACATTACTTAAGTCGTTCTTTATTTTTAACTCTTGTTTAAGCACAGCATTGAAGCATGATAATGAAATTTCAATTGTTTATTTACCCTTGTGAAAATTGTATGAGTGTTCTATACAGTTCTAAGCTAGTTATATATACTATAGGTATATATATTTTATATTTATTTATATACTATAATACGTTTTGTTGGAAAGCTCTTTTTGGCTTACTTTTGTTTTTTGTTTCTTCATCATTTGTTTTATATTGGGGGCGGATCATAACTGGGGTCTCTTTACTAAGGGCTATACGTTGATTCGTTATAGAAGTTTGTTTGTATTTGTGTATATGTAACTATATTGTTTCACTGATATATGCTAGATCATTTCCTTAAGCCTTAGATCTACTTGAAGTACATGCATATGTTGAGATATGTACGTAGCTTTAAGATACATTTTGCTAACATATTGTAGTACTTAAGCTATGTCTAGAGCAAAACAGTGTTGTTATTAACACTAGCCACGCTATGGCCACAGCACTTTTGGCACCGTTATTGAAATCCCTGGCCCGGTATGGGCCACCATTGCCTCCGTTGCCGCTTCCGTTTCCTGTTGTTTTATCTAGGAAGGATTTTTGTTCTGATAAACCGATTTCATTCAAATTCGATTGATAGCGCGTATCTTGAGTTGATTATGGATAATGTCGAAAGACAGCAAGAGAGAAAGCGGGGGTATAAGCACAGCGATTAGAAAACCAGAGAAAGAGAATGGGGATAAATAGAAAAACGTACAAATGTGTTGTGATAGCATGAACAGGGTGCCAGGATCAGTTGATGCTATGTATATAATACATATCGATAAAGTACTTACTTTTATCCTGACCATAAATGGAACGCGTCGAATCCAAACTACCATAACCCAAATTATTGTTACCTCCATCAACCCAATGAGTTTCGGTTGTGTAGAGACCCGAGTAGGCGGTGGTAGGTGGATATGATACTAATAAGAATTGATAGAATAATTGAGAAATAAGTAGAGATATCGAAAACAGTAATTTTTATTAATATAATTATTTCTTTTCTTCTTATTTGATTCTCTAATTTTCCTAACTCGCACTTAATAAGTTATTGATCCCAACCTTGTCATTCGATAACCGTACTTTAATATAGAAATTATACACTATTGAGTACAAGACCTCACGTTGGGCGCCATATAAAATGGTGCTTAACGGGAATACCTAACATAATTGTATAAATAAAAGACAAATTTTGTATATTTTATATCTTATAAATTTCAAATTATAAATCTAAAAAAATCTACTACTGCGTATCTACAAGTAAACTTCCTGAACTTGTTTAGTTTAGCGATTTATTTATTGTTTATGATTATTTTACATTTTTTTTGTTTTGTTGCTATATGACAAATATACAGATGTTGCCCATATTCCCATAAAATTTGCATGCAAATTTATCAATTTTTGATATTTGCCACACGTTTCAATTCCATTGGAATTTATTTAAATATTCCGCGCTGTCTGTTATTATTGAGGGTGACTCTATACAAATACAAATACTTTATACGCCTGAGTTGATTACACAAAATGCTAATTATTTTCTATTTTCATTATGTGACAATATGCAAAGCGCATACATACATACATACATATGTATGTATATACATACATACAATATTTAATTTTGTCTACATCATCGATATTTTTTCAGTTTGAGCACGTTTTAATTATGCCGCTGCAGTCAGACACAAATTGTGTTTTTCTGCTCATTTAACCAAAATTAAGCAGTTGCCAAATATGTATTTTAAATATGCAAAAGTGGGCTTGATTCCAGAAAAGCAGCTCATACTTGTGCCAGGTATTAAAATGGGAAATATTCCATTTAAAAATCCCATTAGAATCTAATTAAAGCATTGATTTCAGTGTTCGTTCGAAATCAGCTTAGTTTTATGCAGTTTAAAATTACAGAAGGGTCTATTGACTTAGTGCAAACGAAATATAAGTGTAACACCCGGGCGTGGTAGATACCACAAAGAGCATACATATATATTCTTGATCAGGATCATGTATAGAGCATCTAAATCTCGCTAACTATAAGAGTATGCTGATTCTCCTATGCTGTAAGCTGATCAAGTTTGTTTCAAAATTTGTATAACTACACCCTTCCTTTAAAAAAAACATAAACAGCGAAGATATGCTACAGACAATTTTATCTATATAACATCTCTCAACTTGTATTTAAGTTAATTGCACATTTAATTTCAAACTGCTGCAACTTAAAGCTGCCCTCCGCAAATCCATCACGTAATTAAACTAAAAACGTGATATTAACTCACAGCTTGAGCGAACTATAAAATTGAAGCAAAAAGTTACACATTTTCTGCCATGTGAAAGAAATTTAAGTTTCCTTGTGCTTTCCAGCTCATGTGAGTGCGCTTCCCCTCCGTTGCACGGAAAAACTTCTGCCACGACAATCCCTGTTGCCCCATAGAAAAACCCAACCAATGCCACACCTCAAGCCAGGCACGTGACTTGATTTTCAGTGGCTTGATTATAGTACAGCAGCAGCTGTTTCCCCTCTCCCCACTTTCCTGCCATCGTGTGGGGTATTCGAAGGTGTTAAGGATATGTCTTATTCCCCTGCAGTTGCCCGGAAAGTTCTGGTCAGCAGTGTGCCAGGCAATTAAGACCAGCCCAATTCGACTTCTATTGCGGTTGAGATTTTGCTCCTTCCCTTTGCATTTTCCTGCTGCTTCCGTGGCGTTCTTTGTGTTCGCCTCAATGGCTAAATGGCAGAAATTTGTCAATTTGTGTTAAGGCCAATGCGGCAGTTTTTCACAGTGAATAGAAATCGGCTGCCATTAGACATGAATCTCTTAATTAGTCGAATTGGGCTTTAACTTGTTACCACGGACCTGCTAAGTGCTGAAGCTTCAGCTTGATTTAGCTTTATACTTAGCTACTTCTCACTAACTTTACTCGTAAAACTCTGCAGCTTTTTATAAAAACACTTTTCAAACTGCCTGCAATTTTCTCAACAAAAATGCATTTGCACTTGTACCACATAGCGTATGCGTAATGTTTTCGTTTGTAACTTTTGTTTGACAAACAATTAAAAATACATTCGAATGACAACTGCAGCTGAGTGCTTAACCATGTCACATCTCCAAGTTATATTTACTCACCATATAAGCGTATAATGCCATCGGTTTCGCCTCTCGGATTCTTCGCCACACATTTGTAGATGCCGTCGTCGCCACTTCCCACATTCATAATTGTCAGCTTCATATGCGTTTTATAAGCAGGCACGCCGACGCTTGATTCGACTCTAGAATAATATCAAGTAATCCGAGAACAATGGTTTTAAGCCGTCCTCAACTACGAGTATTTTGGGCTTTAACACTCACTTGTATTTGAACGAATCGTGTATGATTGGTCCCTCGCCGCGTGTCCAGTAGTTCAGGGATGTTGGATGCGCTTCCGTAAAACATTCGATGGTAACATTGAAACCTTCGGGAGCACCAACCAACTGATGTGGAATGAGCAACATGGGTGGAACTGTAGATAAATAATAAAATAAATAAAAATTATAACAGAATACAATGTTTTAGAAATCTTTGAAGTTTTCTATAGTTCCCCGAAACAATACTTCTAAGTTCCATTTCCACAAATTCAATATTGCATTTAACACTGAAATTCTCTTGGTTTCCGTTATTTAACCTTTACCAAATACATTTGGCTGAATAAGGGCTAAAAAGAGTTGGGCCAACGAGAGTTGGACCAGCGAGAGTTGGGCCATGGAGAATTCGGCCAACGAGAGGTCGGCCAGCAAATGTTTGGTTAGCGAGAGTTCGGCCAGTAAGAGTTAGGCCAGCGAAAGTTCGGCTAACGAAAGTTCGCCCAACGAAAGTTGGGGCACCGAGATTTGGGCCAGCGAGAGTTAAGCCACCGAAAGTTGGACAGCAGAACATAGGCACCGAGAGTTTGTCCAACGAGATTTAAGTCAACAAGAGTTTAGCCAGCAACAAACTCACTAGAACCAATGCGCTTTTACTATGCTGTAAGCAATCAATCCGTGCACTCATACTTATGCATCACCCGGTGATGGCTGAAGCGCTTTCCATTCCGCATTCATACGCACATAAGTAGGACTTAGGCGCTCTCTACTTGCGCGCTTTTATTGGCTTTCAAGCAAGAGCGTAAGCACCTACACAGCCAACCAAGCTGTATGCAACTTCCGCCTTTCTCGCTGATGACTCATTGTTGTTACAGTTATAGTTGAACTGACTGTAAACTGTAAGCACACACACACTACACCTCTACACCACACGCCTGCCTCACACCGCAGCACTCACTGCACTGACCATCAGAGCTGCACGCAGCAGCATTTAAAGTGCAAGCAACCTGCGCTCCTACTCGGTCGATCAAGTTTTGCCTATGGGAGATCAAACATCTCAGCCCAGCCAATGAGCTTTTACTGCGGAAAGAGCGAACATAGCGCACGCATACATACACATCGAGCGTTGCCAACCGCGAGGCTCTCCAAGCAACAGCTCAAGCACCGATACTTTGAGTGTGGGTGTATGTGTCTCATTGAATACAAATCGGAATTACAGTTCCTGCATTGAGAGGCAGAGACAGCGCTGTTAATTGAGGCGGTTTGAAAATTCTATATATGTATGATGATCATAAATATGTTTAATAAATTTATAACTATAATTTTTTAAAATTACAATTACTGTGCCTCTTCTAAAATATATTTATTCTCCTTTCCGTTTCTTAAAAAACCTTTCTTCCTCCTGCTCCTTGTAAATATCATTTTATCTTATACCATGCAAAAAGAATAATGCCGTAAATTCCCACACAACTAATTAATCAAATAATTAATTTGCCCAGCTAATCTTGATTCTGATAGATGTTCTTTTTCATGCGCTTAGCTAATTAGCCGAAGCTTGGCAGAAAAGCAATTCTGAGACCTGCCTTCTTCACTTCGGCACTTGTTTGCGTCGTTATGCAACACTTGAAGTGTGTTTAATGCCCACTCACCTCACTTAACCCGTTGACAAGTTAATTAAGTTGCGCATTTTTTCACATTTAAGCCGTGACACTTAATATCCTTTTCATAAACCATTTGATGCGCAAAACACAACAAAATGAAGAAAAACCGATGAAAAGGTAGATGTAAGCCCAGCTGCTTGATGATACTTTTCATAAACATAAAAACGCCGCTAATTTGTGTCCAAGCTGATTAAAATTGCAATTGGTTCGGGTTGGAGAACTAAGGGAATTAACTGGGGGAAGCAAACCCTTCAGGTTCGTATTTTTTTGTTAGCTGCAACTTAATTGTCAGCTCGTGGTTGGCATAAATCAACAAAAGGTAAAACATCCGGGCAAATGACAAGGCTGAAATACCAAAAGGAAACAGAAATGAATGAAGCATTGTGTGTAGTCAGCACTTTTTATGCACAGCCTAATGATGATGAGAGGATCAGGCTCCGACTCATCCTCACCGTCCTCAGCTCACTGACAATAACTATGGCAAATGCAAAAATGTTCATTAGTGGAAATGCGACAAAAAACGCAGTAAGCAACTGTGACTCGCATTTAATATCTTAATTAAAAATGTGCGCTGTGCTGGCCCTGAAGTGTGGGAAAACTTGTCTCACACAGCTGTGAGTAACGGGCTTTTTTTTTGGGGAGGGGTTTGGGCTTACATTGACAAAATATTTCTATAGGTGTCTTTTTATATAATTACAAGGCGCAAAAGCTCAACAGATTGCACACAAATAACAAACAGCGTCTGCCAGAGGAATGGAAAATACATAATGCTATTCATAAGATTTTTCAGCAAGAAAAATAGTTTTTTCCGCTCTCAAGCGAACTTTTGCCTGGGCAAAGAAAAGCCACAGCCTGTAGTTGTCTTGGCTCTCAATTTAAATGAAAATCAGTTGCATACAAAAAATTCATACTTAAGATCTGGCCTGGGCACGACTTTTTGCATTTGCATAAACCAAAACCCACAACCTCAGCGCAGAGAGCCAAAAGAAAAAACCAAATTGTTGAACGAGCGAAATAATTTGAATGCATGCATAAATTCAACTTGAAACTTTGTTTGTCAATATGCAGACAGGGGAAAAGGAAACTTATGAAGTTAAGAAAATGGATTAAAGAGATTGCATTTTGGTCAGGAGAGGTCAGCACTTGTGGCTATGAAATCTGCAAATAAACTTATTCACTTTCAAAAAACCCCAAACAAGCGACAACTTTGGCCAGTGGTTTTTACAGGTAAATTGTAGAAATATTAGTAATGAGCAAAAATAAATAAATAGATAAGTTGTAATTGAGCTAGATAAATATAGAATTGAAATTAAAAGCTGAATTAAACTCAACTTTTGAGCTGCTTTGTGAGCATATTTAAAGTCCAAGCACTAAAGCTCACTTTGTGAGTGCCAAACTATCTAAATTACTGAAATATGCTGGGAATTATACCAGCTGAGATTTTCAGTCTATGGAATTAACAGCAATTTGCATACTTTGTGCCACAAAATGTAGCCTTGCCACTTCGCATTTAGAGCATCGATGGCAGATTATTTCGATTTCCATTTAAGCATAAATAGCAAATTCTACGATGATTTCTCAAATATATATTTTGTAGCTCAACAAATAGCATGAAAAGCAGACGAAACATATTTCCAATTCAGTTTTTTTTACATCCTGCACAAATGAAATGAGCAAAAGGAGGGTTAATAACTTTGTGCAAATGTGTGTAAAAGACAGAAGGGAGCAATAAGTAAAGCTGAGTCGATCTATCCATGTCTGGCTGTCTGTCCAGCTGGGCTTCTGATTGTCTGTCAGTTTGTTTGTCCGACTGTTTGGATGAAACTATATAGGAAACAATAAGAGCTTGAATAGCCGTTTTCGGAGTATATCAAATTAAGAGCAAATATTGGATGTCAATACCCCTTGATATTCTAATTTATTTAAAAGAAAAATGTTGTATTTAACTTAGAAGGTTGTTATTTAGAATTTATATTGTCCATAATTCTATTTCACTATTATAAAAACCGCATTGAAATCGGTAAATAATCATGAAAGTTATTAAAAAAATAATATTGAATTCTTTATCTGCTCGCCATCTGGCAAAAGACAAAAAAAGTAAGCAGAAATCATTGTTCCTGCGCTTCGTATAATATTTTAAAAATAATAAAAATATATTTTAATAATAGAATGCTTGGTATTCTACAATCAGGAGGTTTCGACTGATCGGTTTCGACCCTATAGGTTTCTCTTCGCATAGCAAAAGTGTCTGCCGTACCTACTCGAACAATTTGTTAAAACAACTGTGACAGCTTGCATATGTCCTTTAGTCAAAACCCCACACACACACACACACCCATACACACACATACAAAACTATTGCTCTTTATTTTCTGTTCCTCTTTCTCTTTTTGTACATTTATTGTGGCGTGCGTTGCTTAACAAACAGGAAGCAACAAATTCAGCTACTGTTTCCGGTTTGAGCCAGCTCAAGTGTGTGTGTGTGTGTTGGGTGTGTGTGTGTGTGTGTGTGTGTGCGTTTCTTACATTTGTGACTGCATACTGATTTGTTTGCTTTGTGCAGTGGCAGGACATGGCAAAAGGACAACATATGCTGCGAACGACCCTTAACCTGAGCCACTTCAGAACAGAAATCATACTGCTGGCAACACTCACTTCCTCTTCCCTCCTCGTCCATTTCTTTTGCGTCTGCTAGTTTGCTTTTAAGCAGCTAATTTGGTATGCAATCCAGATAACCAGCATTGATATAATTTCTTGGGGCTTCTTATACAATTTGTCGCTGCTTAGTACGGCTTTAAAATGCCACAAGACTCCCACAGCTGAAATCAGACACATTTACTGCTTACAAGCAGCTTAGCCCAGTCTTTTAAACTGTATGTATTTACTGCATTGATTTTATTTCGAATCAGAATTTTAAAAATAGTATAAAAAGTCGAATATAAATAAACTTAAATATATTCTCATTTCGAGACCAACATCACCATTTCAGTTATTAAAATATACGTCGCTTATTTCAATCATTAGTTGTTATTGAATAAAATTAAAAATATTTATTTATATTTTTTAAAGGGTTTAGGTTAAGTAACAATTTGAATCACAAATTTCATAATTTAAACAGGACAACTAACAATGACCAAAGCTGCATATTAACGCCTATTTAATTAATTTATAATAATATGCATTAATTTATTTCCAACAATATGCATTAATTTATTTGAAATAATAGGCCTTAATTTATTCAAATCAAATCATTTCTTTAATGAAGATTTAATTTATTTCAAATAATATGCACCAATTTATTTTAAATAGCCTGCAATAATTTATTTAAAATAATATGCCTTAACTTATTAAAATAAAATCAATTCGTTTGATTATAATTTACAAGCAGAGCATCAAACTAAGTTTGAATCGAACCAATTCTTGTAACCAAGTTTGAATCGAACCTGTTCCTGATTCGAACATCGAACTCAAGCCTGCCTGATCGACATCTTCTGAAAGAGGGTAATAATATTGAGAGAAAGAGAGCTTATTTTGTCCTCGCCTGAGCTGTATGCATGTATTGGTGAGTGCTAGCGGTTTTGCTGCAATTGGTGTTCAAATTTGCTCTGCGAGAATACTTATGAGAGAAAGCTTCGCAGTGGCCGATCAGGCCTATATAAGGAGACTTGCAATACCGCCTCAATCAATTGAGGCCTGACTTTTGTTGCGTACGGACGTGGGTGGCATTGCTACGAGTGAGAATTTAGGTAAGAGTAACTAAAATTTTGCACAGTGTATTATTGTGGGAGTGAAGCTTACAAAGTTTAAAAAAAATTTGATTTGTATTTATATTATTTATAATTTTTTTTTTTATATATATCAAAGTATATGTTTTTAGTTTACCTCAACAAAATATAAAATGATTCTATGATTTTATAGTTTAATAACTAAACCAAAAACAAGCATTAATTAATTTTTTTTAATTTTAATTTGGCAAGTACTATCCCAGCTATAACGGCAACAAATACTTGGAATATTCATCCAAATTGTTCGAGCTTACAATGCCATTTATAAATATCATGGCAATTATCGCCTGTTAGCACAAATCATACGATTGCATATATTAAATAAAAATTATAAAAATCTTTCGATTATCTATTTTGTATGGTTAATCTCGTGCTTCAACTTTCTATCGAGCTGCAACTGGTACGTACCGTGCAATCAAAAGAAAAGCATAAAGGAATGCGACTTTTGGGTGCCATTAAATGGCGACAGAACAAAGATTTGCTATTCCTGCTTCTTCCACCTTCTGCTGGCGCTGATTTAAATTACAATTGAGTGGCGACAATATTGTAAGAGCTGAACTCCAGAAGGCGGCAGGCGAGGCTGCTAAGTGGCCAGCCAGTCAGAAGCTGCTAAAAAAAATCCAGCGAAGGACTTGAGTCAACAATAATTTAGCCTGGCAGGCACTGAGTAGTTGAGGGGGGAATGGGAATGGAAAAGGAAAAGGGAATGGGAATGAGAAGTTGAAGTGGTCCGACTGGCTGAGTGGTTTGCCATTTTCGCCTCAGTAGTCGGAGGACATTGAGTGACAGTTTTGTCGGGGAGTTTCTAGAAAATGTTACCGGGTGCCATGGCTGAGTGTAAACAACTTGAAAATTAGCAGTTAATGAAGCCTCGTTACGTTGAATAGACCGAGAGCGTAGCCAAAAGGGAGCAGACGAGAAGGACAGAAGGGATTACACGTAAAGTACCTGGGCATTGTTCGATGGCAACGGGAGAGTTGGGAATACAGATAGAACTGATTGCAGCCAAAGGATGCTGAAACAATATTTGCGGAATTAGTGTAATAGCAAATGACCAGGAACAATGATGGCATTGAGCTGATTATATTCTGATTGGCTCCAAGGACTGTCGATGCTGAACGACAGCTACGAGGACTACATACATAAATATATGGATTTGCTGTAGTCTGCAGATGCTGAAATTAAAGTTCAAATCTGAGAAAAAAATCAGAAATAAAACCAGTAAAGCTGAAACGGATCAGTGGGACCAAAGGCTACTGTACTTTGTGTTTTAATATTCACTAAAAAGTAATTGAATTTTCAATTACTTTAAAGTGTCTTTACCAGTAAGCGCATGAATGCGATGTACCCCTTCTGCCAAGTCAAGCGAATTGTCTGTTGCATATCTCCGCTGTTTCTTATTCAATGCATTCGCAGCTTCGATGGAGAATGCTAATTATAAACTTAGTATGCGCCCATTGACAAATCTTTCTCTTTAAAACAGTTGCCACTGTTAGCGCAGGAAGATGGGAAGGTATTAAAAATATAAAACAAAATGTAGGATGCAGGTATGTAGGAGAATCTACATTCCAATCATTGTGTCTCTATCTCTTATAGTAGTTTGCGAGATCTAGGTGTTCATACGGACAGACATAAAGACGGATTGACGGATGGCTATATCAACGCAGCTCAACGTCTAAATCAAGAATATTTTTGAATTCTTTGTGAGATCCGCCACGCTCCTTTCTGACTGTTACACAAATTTACCACTAACTTAATAGACATATTTAGACAGCTTTAAAGTGCAAAATCTTGAAAATAGCTCCATATATGGTAAAAGAAAGAAAATTTGACTACTCTAAGTGATATCTGGGCTGAAACTTGCTTAGCAATTTAATTTGCTATGCAGAAACGTCTATACCTAGTTCAACTAACTAAAGTTGAGCTGAAACAACCAATATAATACCCTCATATTCCCAATCTTTTCGCTGCTGTACACCAACTCTCAATGCACATTTTTTAGCGTCTGCAGCAATCAGGCATTTCGACTGGCTTTTTTATGCGCTTCGCTCTGCACACTTGTAATTTGTATTGCGCTCCATTTTTTCTGTCCAGGGAGTTACGAGGCACTGGATAATGGTTAGTAGGTACTACTGGTTACTGGCTACTGGTTACTGGTTACTGGTTACCATTGTTGCCTTGTGGCCTTTGGGTTTTTGTACGTTTGTTGGCTTTGCTTTGTTTTGTTAGCTGCCAAGCGAATGCCGTGCACAAAACAAAAATAGATTTATGCTTGCGGCATTTTTAAGTGACAGCAAACGAGCAAATTTTGCGTCAAAAATCCACCCGCCCCTCGCACGCCTGCCACGCCCCTCAACACTGCTGACATGACAGAACACGGACAACATGTGATGTGACTGTCGCTTGTAATAAATCTTAAAAAGAACTGCACAGTGATTTGCAGTTGTTCGTTTTTTCTACGAAATTCTTCATTTTTGTTGTTGTATTTTTTAGATGTAGCTGTTGCAGCCACAAGTGGCGCCTCGCATTGCAATCAGCCAGTTACAGTGGCACAAAGTCAATTGTGTTCAAGCAGAATACATTTCATTAAAAATTAATGACGATTTTTGTTTAATTTAACTATTTGTTGCTATGAAAAATTATATAATAATATACATGTATATTTAAATAATATTGTGTTAATTTATAAATAAATTTAAATTAATATTTAATTTAATATAACAATATTTTATTTAAATTGAAATTGTTTGAATTGTATATATTATTTTTAATTCAAAACTGTATGTATTAGAATTTAAATTTGCAAATGTATGCATTTAAAATGTGTCTATTCTTTTCGATCTAAACATTATAAATTTAGCATTATTGACCAATTTATAGTTTATTAGAAAACTATTTAATTTGTAAATAAACAGCTAAAAATATGAATAAATAGTAAAAAATTAAATAAACAAATATTAGCAGAAACCACTTTAAAAACTTGTAGAAAACTTTCTGATTTTATTAATATAATTCCTAGCATTAGTAATATATAATTATTTCAAAGTAATACAACTTTGTGCAACCCACTGTGCGAACCAACTGACCCACTATCGGATCAACTATAATCCACGGCTGCGAAATGGAAATATGAGTTGCCCGGACAACCGAACAAATAACACACGTACAGACAGGCGCATTGTGAGACGGCTGTACGGCCGGACGGAGAGTTGCAATAAAAATCCGATTGGACACCAGCAATAAAAGGTAGATTTTTGGGAGCATCAAACGTTATTTGCGCAACACGTAACGAAAAATAAATTGAAAATCATCGGAGCTAGGCCCCCAATGCATAAACCAAAACTACAAAATTTGTGTTTAGTTTTTGGTCAATTTTATGGAATATTTCTTATTTCCTCTAGTCAAATTGTTTGGCAATGTTAACAGAACTGTTCACGCAGTGAGTGCTCGGTAAATGTTTGGGGCGAAAATATAGTGCAATTTTTAGCATGGTCAGTAAATCGAGAGAGTCACTTTATCATTTTTGCCCTGCACTGACAAACAAAACAGTCAAAGAGCTGGAAAGCGGAGGGGGGAACGCCCCCTGAATAGGGATGTAAGTCATAATAAAACATCGATTTTCCATGCATCGAAATTTTGAAGATGAAAAATCTATTCAAGGCAATATATCGCTTGAAAATATCGATGCATTTCAGTTTTGAATACGAAAAATCGAGGCAAGTCGATACATCGCTTTCAAATATTAATGCCTTGATGTTGTTTGATATTTTGTATAAAAATTAAATTTTTGTTAAGAAATTTTCAACATTCGACTACTTTTGATAGCATTCAATAATTTATTCTCTATATTTAATATCTATACTGTGCTTAGAAAGAAATTTTTGTAGATCTGTAGAACGATAAATGTAATAAATTATTGTAATTTAATTTAATTTAAACTGAATAGAAATTAATGGATAAATTTCAGAAAATATGGCAACTAACAACATTGATTGCAAACATCGATATATCGATGTTACATCAATTTTTTAAAAATATCGGAAAGCAACGATGCATCGAGTCAAAACTATCGTCGATGTCCCATCCCTAAGCCCGACCCGCCCACAGTTTACTCACAGTCAACGCTGACTTTGATGCGCTTGGAAACCGTAGGGGGCACACCGTTGGATGCGATGCAGAGATAGGCGCCCATGTCCAGGCGAGAGATGCGGGTTATCTCCAGCGTATCGCCCTCCCATTCATTCACTGCAATCAGAGAGGAAAGAGAGGCAGATATGAGAGAGAGAGAGAGAGAGAGAGAGAGAGAGAGAGAGAGAGAGGGTAGCGAGTGGAAAGACAGAAATTGCTGTTAAATGATTGATGCCCGTTTGCATTTGCACTTACCTATGTGATTCTTATTGATGGCTATGCGAGAGTTATCATCACGCTTCCATTTGATAATGGGCCGGGGACTTCCACTGGCCCGACACCTGAGCGATATGTTGGCGCCCTCCCGAACTATGACATCGCTCGAGCTCAGCGAGTCATCAATATTTGGGGGAACTGCAAAAACAATTGAACAATTGAAAAGTTGAAAAATCCATGAGAATGACTACAAAAATGCATTGAATCGAAAGAGCTATCACTAAATTGTTATAGCCATAATCCGCTTAAATAATAGCCACATTCAATTGGTAATCACAGTGCCGGCATTTAAGCTTTAACTTTGCCCAAAAACTACACTAGCCTACACATTTATTATCTGCGGCATTTGCCACTCCATTGTTGGCCCAGCCCTGCATTTTCATGCCATATAGTCTTACTCCCTGTTTGCAGTATATGATAAATGGTATTGTTTTGGCGCCGCCAATTTTAGTTGCAACAGGAAATTACAATTGCTAAAAATTGCAATTGAAACTTTTCCGAATGCAACGCATAATTATGTTCGGAGTAATTTTTGCTTTTGCGCCTAAATGCACAATAAATGAGTGCACAGATTAAATTCAGCTGCAGAAATTGCCAAAAATATTCATTAAAAAACTACATTAACTTATAATGACTTTTGAAAAAAATATCGCATTTGTTACTTTCAATTATATATATTGTTATAGTATTATAACATATTAAATAAATATTTTTAAATTATATATATTATATAAATTTTTGTTAAATTCTATTTACATATTACAGAATTCGATATTATAATGATTTGATAATTTAAATGTTGCAATGTCATAGTATTAATCTATAATATATGTTCATTTCTTGTCAGTTTTTTGTTGACAATTCAGTAAATATTTTATTATTTACTTAAAGAGAGTAATTATACTAAAAACTCAGTTAAAACTTAGTAACCCTTTATTGATATTATTATTAATATTGAGATTCGGACGGACAGCTTTATTAAAGTACAGAGTCTAAAAATCTATTAGAACTTTTAAAGCAACATTTTGTTTTATGTGTTTGGATTAAAAACAAATTTGTCAAATATATTTTTTTGTTATTTAGCACTTAATTCGACGCTATTGTTATAAATTCTTTTAATTAAAAATATTTGCAGCTGAATTCGGTCGAATTTCGCATGCATTTTTAATAATTTGTTTGTTTGCCAGCCAGGAAAATAATTGCGCCTGGCCAAAAGATTCACTGAACTGTGCACTGGACTCCAACACACGCATGCCGAAAATTCGCTTTTGCTTTCCTCTTCCACTGTTGCCAGTTATTGTATAGATGTATGTGCTATGTATGTAAGTATGTATGGGTGTTCTTTGTTTTATGCTGTGAAAGTGTTTGTGTTTGTGTGTGTGCCTTACCACGCTTTAAGCCATATAAATTATTTTTTAATTCAACACGTATTTGCACGGAATTTTCATGTGCAACTTTCTCTGCCTTTGGGCCAAGTTTGCTTTGCTTCCACAGTGCTCGTAATTATATTTTTATCAGCATTCTATGATTAGCGTAATGGCCGTTAGTTCACTACACTCACCCACAACATTGAGATACCCGAACTGCGTCTTCGCCGTCACAGTGTTGATCTGGCACATGTAGCGCCCCTTGTCCTCCTCGTGCACATTGTTGATGTGCAGGTACCAGGTGCGATGGCGATCGTGCTTGTCGTGCGTGACACTGATGCGCGGGTTTCGCGTGATCACGTGATTGTGCACGGTGAGTATGGCCGATTGTTCAAAGTGCATCCAGGCCACCTGAAGAAGAGAGGAAAGTCGAAAGATATAGATAAACTTTTATATAAATGAACAAATTCAACGTGAAAGGCAATTCAATGAAATAAATAAATCAATCAAAAATTCAAGGAATTACAATCAAAATAAATAGAGTTGCTGTTCAACATCACATATACGTTATTCTAAAAACACATACCTATGGGTATAATGCATATTGGCAACATTTGATACGTAGGACTTAATTTTAGTACTTTGCTGTCAAGTTATTCATAATACATATAACATAAAATAATTTTTAAGTAATGGGTTCAATGATTAATTTTTAAAATTTTCTTTATTTATAGAACTATAATTAATGTGAATAGATTATATTTATTCATTTAATTAACGATAAACGATTTTTAAAAATATTTATAAATATAGAAAATATATATAAATTATAAATGCACATTTGCACAGTTTGTTAAATTAAAAGAAAAGTTTAAAATGCATTTAACAATATCTTTCAATATTATCTTGCTTTACTTTTAATTAAATTTAATACAATTTGGTATGCTTAATTTAAAATTGAGATTTATTTTGTTATTGTTTGACTTGACTTGCAAATATAACATCAATAATATCCAAACAAAATCTGAATAAAACCTTGCCAATAAAATAAATTTAAGCAATCCAGTAAAAAATGAAGAAATTTACTAAATAAACTGCGTGTAATGAGCGTTAATTATTCGATTACTTGGCAAAGATATAAAACAACGCTGACAAGCAAAGCAAAAGCAGATTGAAATGATAGCAAAAGTCAACTAATTAGTTAGAAAATATATATTACGCATACGCCTTGTGCACGTTGCTAAAAAGGGCATACAACGTGCAACGAGAGCCACGGACTACGCTTGCAATTGCATTTAATGCCAAAGGATCAAGCACTAGTTGGGTTTTTCGAATTTAAACACATCATTATCATGAAAATGGAAAACACGGCCATGAATATCAAAAGCGCTTCGAGTGTGATAGAAGGCAAAAGAGAGAGGTGGAAAGTGAGGGCTTAGAACATCATTACGGAGCACTTGAAAAGCCAGCTCAAGTAGCTGACTAACTGACTGCCAGGAAGAGGTAAAAAAGAGACAGACGAAATGTGGAAGGAGCAAAGAGAGTACACTGAGAGAATTCACTTGATCTGAGTAAGAACTTACTTAATACAAGTAATCTTCATGTAATCTAGAATTTCTTGATTTAAAGTAAGCATCGGATAAATTAAGAAATTAGTTAAATCAAGAAATGAGAAGCAAGTACATTACTTGAACTTTTCAAGAAATTTCTCAGACTAATTTAATCTATGAAAATCAAAAAAGATTCTTCTAGTTTTTCGCTGAGTGTAGAGAAACTATGCAAGGAGCCAGATAGCAGTTGCTTTAACAAGAGCACCTGATATCTAAGGAATGTATTTAAGACTTTTGGCATATCCAGGAAATGGAATCAAATTGAGGTGTAAATGAGAGCAACAAGGAAAACGACGAGCGTTGACGGCACACGATGAAACGTGCATGGCATGCATTACACAAAATGGCAGCCAGAAGATAGCCAAAAATGGTTATGGCTAAAAAAAAAAAACGCAGCTCAACTTGCGTTTAGCTGATGGCAAGCTTAAGTAGCTAGGTGATGCCTCTAAAGGTAAGCTGAACTCTTTTGCTGCTCTCACCTCACTCCTCGCTTTCTCTGCCTTTCACTCTATCACTTTCTCTGCACCGGTATTGCATGCGTATATTTCATAGCTATCGCCACACACACTCTCACATACGCTCAGACACACACACACACACTGCCACATGCCGCACATGAAACCGGTTGAGTTTATTTTTATATGCGACACTATGATGCAATTTTCTCGCTTCCGCTTTTTGCCCATGCTTTACGCTTTTTTCCTGATATTTTCTTTCTCCTCATCCCTTTTTAGTTGTAGTTGATGTTGAGCTGTGAAATTGCAACCATGTACGTGCACACATTGGGGTTTAACCTCAGAGTACGCTGCGTACCTTTAGCTTTTATTAAATAGCTTTTTAAAGGCCGCAGCCAGTAAATGCATTTTTACAATCTCCCCAGGTATGCAAAATTTGCTTAACAATGTGATCTTTTGTCAGATATTGAGCTTTAATTTATTTAAAATTCGGTTCTGGAATTGCTTTGGTATATTGGGTAGAAAAATAGTAGATCCGATTTCAAAATGGTATTATGGTAATGGTAAATAAATAAATAAATAAAAGTATACTTAACGTTTAACTAAATATGTTAGGCATTAAAAATCCGCAACCTTTATTTAATTTAGTCTTAAACAAGTTATTAAAAATTAGATAGTTTATTTATTTTTTTATTTTATTATCTTATTTTATAATATTTAATAATTATCAAAATTAGTCCGGTTTAAATCATCTCCATCTATGATTCATTTATTAAAATCCATTTAACAAAATTAGTACAACAGTGCAAATTAGAACCCACGTTGAGCGCCATAGATTTTGAAATGGCGCCCAATGTGAGTACATGAGACAAGTGAATAAAAGTAACGCAAGCTTGACAGTTAACTATAATCTGCATAAGACAAACTCCTCATCTTAAGCCAATACGCAAAATTTAAATAGCGAAAGAGTCGTTACAAATTCTACCAAGAATTATTTTTTCAATTTATAATATTGTGAACCCACTTATTTAAATTACTTTAATTGTATGAATATTCAATTTTCATATTCTACTACTTACCTTATATGAGCCCAGATTCTTAACCGAGCAACCCAATTTGACATTACGTCCGGCAGGTACAGTTACATTTTCGATGTATTCAGTAAATTCGGGTTCTTCAACAACAGCTGCAAGAGAGTATAAGAAGTACACAATTAATTACAAATTTCATCACGTAGAACAAATACAATATAATCCTAAATTTAGCATAATTGATAATAAAATTATTTCAAAGTAAATATTTGCTAATTAGTATATAGCTTAGCTGAATACATAATTAATACCACGACTATTTACTATGTCATTTATTTGATTACATAGCAAGATTTTAAGCCACAATTATTAAGTTATGCCAATAAATGTTCACATAAACTAGGTGTCTAAAATTAATGTATATAAAAAACGAACATAATCAAATATTATTAATTGAACACCACAACATAAATAATTGCAAATAAATATGCTTTTTATGCATGCGTATGCTTTAAATATCAACAAGTTATGCATTTTTACGTCTCGCTTTTGTTCGCTGATTTCGTTTTTCATTCGATTTTCGCTTGTTGGATTTATTAAATTTTTAATGAACACAGAGCTGTTTTTTAACGCATTAATTTGCTGCGATTGCCACAGTAAAAACCTTGTCAGAAATCCTTTTTCAATTTAACAGTCATTAAAATTAAGAGGCAGCAAATTCAATTATGGCATAATGAAACTTAACTGCACTTAAAACTCATTAAGGGAAAGATGCATAAAATATGTATTAATAAAATTACTAGCACAATTCTTGGGTGATTTAAAAAGAAGTGCTTCAAATATTAATAGATTTATTACCACTAAAAATTATTATAAAGTAAATCTGGTAGAGATCCATGAATGAAATCAATATATTTTGCTGATTTCTTACACTTTGATTGCTCAATGGAAGCTAAATGGTAATGTAAATATTTATCAGCAACTTCTGTTTGCTTAATTAAATGCAATTGCTTTGACCTGAGCATAAATAAAATGCCATTGCAATTCAATTAACTTGCTGGAGTTGCAGTTATTAAATCATTCAAAATCATATTGCCATTGGCCAAATTAGAAATATTAATTGCAAAATTCTATGGCATAAGCAAATCGAATAGTAAAACATATTGATTAGCAAATTGTTAATGATATGAATTTTCGCACATAAAGAGCTTATATGTTGAAGGAAAAAAAAATTATAAATAAAAAACAACTTGAGTATATAAAAAAATTATTATTTATTTGTTTGTTTGCATGTAGTTAATAAATAAATAGATTAAAAATCAATCGTTTTATGCAATGAACGATTTAATACCCGCTTTGTGACTGGACTATATTAAGCTGAATCCCTTTGATTTGTTTTTGCTGGTTTTGTTTCACCCTTATTTTGGTCTATAGTTTGTTTTATATTTATTTCAATATTTTCATGTACAACAATTTAATATAAATTTAATAAATTTCAGTTGACATTCATGAAAATTCTCTTAAAGTCTATGCTCATTGGGCACGCCCGCAAGTATGCTACAGTTTTGGGGCAATGCTCCAGCCTAATTAGATATTTATTATGCCCGGCAGACACGAACTGTGGCACACACATACAAACACACACACACGCACACATCGATAATTGTGTAATATTGCACAGTGCACAAGGCAGAAGTCAATACAATTTGCTCTGGCAGTGCAACAGCCTCCCGGGTGTAAATACACTCACACATCGACAGCGACACATGCATGAGCAGTTGGGTAAACATTTGACATATTGCCTTGTGCCACGCCCACTTCAGACATATGTGTGTGTGTGTGTGTGTGTGTGGACTCATCTAATTATCAAACAACAACAAGAAAAGTCGCATAAATTAACAGAACTCAAGGCATTGCCAGCCATGACATTCAGTTCGTCTCCATTTTCTGCTGCCATCTTTTTTGCACTTGAAGCATGTCTGACCATGCACTTGAATTGAAAAACACGAAATGAAAAGCGAGAAAAACTTCAGCACGAAATGCAAAAATACTGAAACTGTTGCTGCAACTCAAGCGTGCAACTATTTTTTCTGTTTTCCATTTGTTTTTTTTTTTTTTTGCTTCTATGCTGCAGCGTCAAATTCCCTGCATAATCATGGGATTTCATCCAGCTGCAATTTTCGCGCCACAGCGCGTGTCTGCATATAAATTTTCTGAGGCCCACTGCACACCCCTTGCCCCTTTCCCCCTTACCCAATTGCAACAACACCTGCTCTACACTGGTACAAAATAGTCCCAACTAAGCTGACTTAGACATGAACTATGGAACTAAAGTTTGAAATACTTAAATATTCATTTGAACTTGTATGGAAAGCTTTACTTAGTTGAAGCTCTGTTCTGTATAGTTTGCAAACAGAGATAAAATATATTTGAAATAATAATAGGAAATACAATACAGCTCTATCCCATATCTTGCAGTTAACAGAGCAAGCGATTCCTTTAAGTTAAATTCTTTATCAGTATAATATATTGGGCCACCGCAAAAGTATGCTACAAAAATTATATTTATACAAATTGAAATTGGTAGAAAAAATTGAGATCCAATTGATCTTGAATTTAAATATTAAAATTAATATTATAATATATCGTTTCTAAGGTCACTGATGAGAATAGTTGGCACTATTCGAAATAGTACTATCTGACCACTGCCATAAATTTTTCCATTAAAAATCTCCCATTGCTCGACGTCGAGCCCGAATTTCCCATATTCAGTTATCAAATTATACGTCGCTTTACAATTGTAAAATTTAAAAAAAAAAAAACATAAAAAATTATAAACGGACAGCACGCCGATTTAATCTAGATTTCCTCTAGTTAAAACCCGCCTTCATAAAGATTAAACCGTTGAGTTTAAAATGAAAGCACCAAAAATGAGCAATAGATGGAGACGGTAAAAAAGCTTGGGGGTAAACAGCTAGTCTTAGAAATAGTCAGATGAAGATCTCTTGATGAATGCAGTTAAGCGGCGGCTGGGCTCGGACAGGACTGGCGTTCTGGTTAAGGCATTCGCCTCACTAACCACAGGTTCAAGGTTCGAACCCGACTTATGACTTACTCACATATACAGACAAGTTTGACATTTTTCGTTTCTAAGGTCACTGATGAGAATAGTTGGCACTATTCGAAATAGTACTATCTGACCACTGCCATAAATTTTTCCATTAAAAATCTCCCATTGCTCGACGTCGAGCCCGAATTTCCCATATTCAGTTATAAAACAGAAAACTCTATTAAAAAATTTATTTTTTTGCTATCTACATTTAAATATTTCCATTTGTGTTTAAACTTAAAACATTTTTAAGGTATTTTTTTAATAATTTTAATACAAACAATTAAATAAAATAAATAAATTTAAAAATCATACGATATGTATACTGCAAATGCTATTTGGAAAATGAAACAAAACTTACAAAATTCGATTTGAAAAAATGTTTAAAAATTAAATTTGTTTACATTTTATCAAAAATTTATAAAAATTAAATCTGAATTGCACTGAATATAAAAATATTTAATATATTATTGAAGATATTTAATATATTATTTAAATCTATTTTCTTATTAATACCAAAAGCAATTTTCAAGTATTTTTTACTGTATTAATTGAAAATGTACATGAATATTATTTAAATCTATATTCTTATTAAAACCAAAAGCAATTTTCAAATATATTCGACTGTATTAATTATAAATGTATATTAATTATCTTGACTGTATAGTCGAATATACCCTAATGGCGAAGTAAGAGCTGACATAAAAGTTGGCAATGATATTGGCCAGCAGCAGTTGATGGGCTTGGCAGTGGGCGTATGGAGGGGGGAAGCATAAAGACATAGGTATGGAAATGTGCTGTGGTAGTAAGAGCAGGGGGGAAGGGGTTCCCGAGGATGCCAGGAAAGAGCAATGATGATGCGGTTGATGTCTGCCTGTTGCGACATAAATTGCGTTGCCTGAATGAATTTTGCGCACAGTTAAGCGACATTTGTTGTTGCTGTTGTTGTTGTGTCACTTTTTTGTTGTCTCTGTCGCTGTTTTGTTGCTGTTGTGCACCTGAGAACAATGACAGCCGGCATGGGTGGCAATACACTGTAGAACAGCTTCAGTCTTTTCTCTCTCTCTCTCTCTCTCTCTCTCGCTCTCTCTCTCTCTCTCTCTCTCTCTCTTCTCCACAATCTACAGCTGCCCCTCAGCGCTGTCACCGATTTTCTTTTTTCACGCCGCATTCGCTGATATCTGTGCAGCTGCTGGCTTTCAATTTTTGGCATATAGCCGTGTATCACTTATGACCCCCGCGGCGACATTTTGCACAGCCCCTCGCCCCGCCCTCTGCCCCTCAATGTACACTCCTATCTTTACATCGCTGCCTGTCGCACTGCCAGCGTGTAAATATGATTGGCCCGAGGTCAGCCGCCTACAAGTCGAGAGTTATTGATGGCATCTGACTTAACATCAGCCCGGGGCAATGCATGAAAAGATAGCCCAGATAAGTACGTCAAAATTATACACTGCCACAAATTATAAATTCGTCAGAAATAGAGTCAACTATAAACAGGCAGCTTGACTAAGATATACCCTGTAGGGCAAGATTTTATTGCAGTTGCTATTGAGCACAAACAATACTCAAATTTTTTGTTAAATTGTAAATAAAATAAAAGTCTTTAACAAAGAAAATGCTGAAGAGCATGACTAATTTTAAAAATGCTCAATTTAATTCAGCAAAAAATAAATTAATATATGAATTTAAATAGTGTTAGTTTTATTCGGACTCAAAAATTTATTTAAATCATACATAATTTATTTGCAAGTTTTATTGAAATAAATTTAATAGATTGAACCAATTAGTAAAATATTCTTAAAATAAAATCGTAAATTGTAATCCTAATTTCAATTCTTTGAAATTTGAATGAAGTTATCTAAACCTATGTATTTTGAAACGAAGTTTATTTATTTATTGATTTATTTAATATAAAATAAATACACTATACAAAGATATTAAAAATATGTATTTAATAATAATAAAAGTTTTAATTTTTAATATTAATTAAAATAGAATTAAAATTTAATCTTAAATTATCTGGTAATAAAAAATAACAAAGGATAAAATAAAATGAAATAAAATGAAATTTGCTGCAGGGTTTGGGGACAACCCAGAAAAACCCAATTAGAACAGAGTAAATGGCTAGAAGTAGATTTTTTTTAGACCAAAACTCAAATGTAAACGATTAACATTTTATTCTCTATTTTGTTTAAATATTTTTAGAACATTTTCATGCATTTTTTACATATTTTAAAATTTAAATCTTGAAACTATACATTTAAGTATTTAAATATATCGCAATAGAATCGTAGGGCTTACCATTTAAATTCGATGTTGGCACATTGGGCAAGCCGCCAGCCACAATGATGCCACTGCTGCTGAGTATGGTGTTGCCATTGGCGGTGTTGCCACTGTTCGTTGCTGATGTTGCCGTTGATTTCGCACTGCCAGTGTTGTGCTTGTCATTGTTGTTGCCGGAGGGGCCGACGCTGCCGTTGAGTATCTGGGGCAAGATGATCTTATTGGTGGAGTCCCCCGCTGTTGCCGTTAGCACTAGGAGGGCCCCAATTAGATGCCAAGATGGTAGCAACATCAACTTGCCGTTGCCTTGCCACATACCCCAGCCAGGAGCACCAATGTTGGCCTCGTGGCCTCACTAAAGTGCATCCTCCCTACCAGCGAGTGCGGGAGTTGCTTTTTATTAAGCTTCCACGTTATCAGTATCAACTATCAGTTGGCACGTTTAGTGCCTGGGGCACAATTAGATGGAGTGTTTTTTTAGATATTTTTCAGTTTGTTTTTAACTATATTTTACACTGTTTAATTGCAGATATTTGCCATGTTTTATTATCGGAAATTATGCGTTTAGTCTGCTTGAAATTTATTAATTTAAATGGATTTTTATTTAATTAAAATCGAAATGTTCTTAGGCTAGTTAACTTAAGATTCTTACTACCAATTAAGTTAGAGAATTTTATATATGATTATTATAAATCTATTTGATATATGTTAATATTTATTTATATTTATTTTTGATACTCTATATTCATTTAATTTTCATAATTAATTTTTTTATATTTATTTTTAACTACTTATTCAGATATTTAATAATTAAAATCTGGCTATTTCAAGGAACACTGCTTGTCACACAAATGCTTGCCAAATTATTTGACTACTAAATACTGCTCATAAATCGCTACAATTCCCGCCAACTTTTCTACTTATCAGCATAAAGTCTTTACGTGAATATTAGCCACATAAAAAACTAATTGAGCGGAAACAATTAAATTTTAATTTAAAGCAATCCACAATTTTTTGCCATAAGCCCGAATTTATTAATTTAATTATAAACACTTTGTGCAACTCGTAAAAAAGTGCATAAAATTTGTTTGGCTTTCAGTTTGGCTCTGGGTTTTCAGCTTCTTCTTGTTCCTCTTCTTGTTCTTGCTCTATGTGTGGTAAATCTGTTTTTGTCTATGCCAAAACGTCAACATGTGTGTGCGGGGGGTGGCTAGGGGAAGGGGAGCAGGAAAATTGCTTAATTTCATAAGCGAATCATAAGGGAAAAAGTTTTGTCTGTATGCGTGTGTCTGTTGCTGTCTCTTTCTGCAAGCTGTGTGCCCAAACCACCCTGGGCGACACGTTTAAAAGTCATAAAAAAGTATGAATACCAGAGACACAAAGTTTTTCTATATTTTTTGAGAAATTTCGGAGCAAATCGCCAACAACACGCACGACACATAAAATGCTGCAGAGCAAGGAAACTGTAAAAAGTTAACCACCAAATGGAAAAGCCACTGCTAACTTCAGATAAACATAAAGAAAACTTGCTTTTAAATTAATTGCCAGCCATTTTGAGGCACCAGCAATGCCTGAAAAAGTGAAAGATATGATTTAAACACTATCAAAGCTTGCTCTCCGTTTAATTATAAGCAAATCTGTTGATATCAACAATCAAAATCAAGCCGAAAGTTATTAAATACCGTTTGATTGTCGGTTTTATCTGGCAGTAGTCTGTTCGAATTTTTTTAAATAATATTTTAAGCTCTGTATTTGAATAGAGATATTCCTTCTCATTACTACACACTGATTAAAACTTTTATTTTGATATAACAAAGTTGCTCTAGGTCTACTTGATAATTTCCTCTCAAGAACTCGAAAATAAAATAATACTTACAAATAGAAACAAATCATCAGATATCATAATTAATAACCATGGCAATAAAAGCCCCTAACTGAAAATGTCGACTTAAAACAATTTTAAATTCAAATATAATTACTATAGAAAATTTATATACAATATATAATTTATTACATTTGTTTTCCTTTCATATTTTTACGAATTTTGATCTTTAAACGAGGCCCCACATTTAATAGCTATATGATTTTCCTACCATTAATTTCAAATATCAAATATCCATTGGCTTTTAGTTGTAGCTAACTTTAATAAATTCAATATAAAATATAAATATTTCACTACAATATATATTGATATATTAAATTTCCCTATATAAACTATGCCCCAAATGCAAAACTTCAATGCTTTACTGCAATTAATTTTCAAATACCTATTGGCTATTAGTTGTAGCCAAAATTGGCACAAAATCTCGGGTCGACCTACACTTGGAATGGAATATATGTAGTTACACCTTTATATGCAAAGTCTGATAACATCAGACCATATATCAATTGGTCGCTAGAGGGCGCTGCGCCGCAAACCGAAAGAGGCAAATCTTTATGACTTTTCGAGTTTTGTTCTGGTCTGGATTGGATAAAGCGAGCTATGTATATGGCAGCCTGTGCCTTTATCTTGCAGTAAGCAAAACTTTTATGTGGCACGTGCAGCAGCAGCAGCAACTGCAAAAAGGGGCGTGGCAGGGCAGAATATGGCGGCTTACTCTGGCATAATATTTTGCCAAACTTTATTGAATTCCCAGGCAGAATCTGCATGGCATCGCTAAGGTTGGCCCGGCCGGAAAGGAAACTGCCATACGCACAACTTGCTAGACAAGAAGCAATCGAAAGGAAGCGAGCAAGACTGCATTGAAAGCAAATTTATGGACGGCAAAGTCATATGGAAAACTCGAGAATTAAGCAATTTTTGCGTATGTAGTTTCAGCACTCTCTTAAGCGCAAACAAATGAAAAAACTTGTCTTATTTTTTGCACATTTTTTTTTAGAAGCCAAGAACAAACAGCAGCTGGAATAAAGAAATTGCAATTGATAGACAAACATGGAAACTGAAGTAGTTGATGATTGAAGCTCAGCTTAAAGCTTGTTTCAATTCAAATTGAAAGCGAAAAAAATGTATTTGTGCATTAAGAAAAACAGCTAATTGAATTCAACTATATAGACTTGCATTGAGATATGGAAATTTTTAAAATTATATTTAATATAAAATAATTTTTGACAAGTTATAATAAAATCTTTAAAAATGTGAAGCAATGTTTTAATAAGCTTTTAGCACTATAAAGTTAAAAACATACATATAAACAAAATAAATTATATTTGTTTATATGTATATATTTTATTATAACAGTATATTTATCTAGTGTTAGGAGCTACAAATAATAATTTACAGATAAAAATTATAAAAAATTTAAATAAATTTAAAATAATAATTTAAATTTCATATCATATTTTGGGAATACAATTTTTGTACTTCACAATATAAATATATATAAATATTGTTATTGAATTTCCTTTAAAGCCTTGCTTAGAATAAAAATTTAAACTTTCCCGAATTTTAGAGTGTGTCTTGTATTGCTTTGAATAAGCTTAATTGGCATTGTGCTTGTGAAATAACACCAATTAGTCAAATTATATTAATTAATAGTGTTCATTGCGTAATCAAAGCTAAGCTTCGTTTACTTATGCTTCAAAAACGCAATCATAATCGATAACAATGCAATGCTCTCTCCCTACAAGGAAACGGAAATAAAATAAACTCGCTTTCACGTACAGAACCCCATTCCCGATGTGCAAAAAGCCAGACATGTGACCAATTAGCGCCAAAATGTGCATGAAGAGAGGGACAAGCAGAAGCTAATGAAGGGAACTGCAGAGATGGCGACGTTCTCAGCTCCCTCTCTTCCTCTCTTTATCCCTCTCTCTCTCTATCTCTCTCTGTATCTCTCTGTGTGCAAACAGAGAGCGAATGCCGCATTGTCATCCATTAGTTGGTCATGTCAGGGACACAGTATCGTTTCTTTTTCTCCTCTTGCCCCTTGCTTATTGCCATTTCTCATTTGCTTTCTCTCTTGTCTAGAGCCTAATTAAAAGCATATGAAACATGTGTGCCGCATCGCAGACACAGACACGGCCGGGGCGAAGTGAAGAAAATTGAATTTATTTTTTCAACGAGATTGTCATGGTTATGCCGAGTCTATTTACAGAGCTTCACACAAAAAACGGAAACACAAACAATTTGTAAATTGTTTACCGAATGAAAAAAAAAATAATAATAATAATAAGGGAGGGGAACTCTGACCCCAACAGGCTAAGTGGACCCACCCTCTGGCCTTTTTTTTATTTTTATTGTATTTTTTATGCTTTGCCTAAGCCACAGTCGCTAAATGCTGACAGCTTACGGCTTTTAACGTTGCCACATTTGCTCTGGGTAATGGCTGCCTATGCGAGGAGCACTAAGAGGCACAGAGGAAGGAAGGAAGGAAGAACGGAAATGGGGTCTATTGTTATCCTGCCATGTTTACAATGAAAAGCCGCGTACGAAACGAATTACCATTTTACCAAAGTGGACTCAACTTTAAAGTGATGCAAGCTGGAGTAATTTTTATAGATGTCGCAGGCATTTGTTATTTTTAGCAGATTTTTGTGGCTTAAAAATTTGTCAATATACAAAAATAAATATTTTATTATATAACAATAAAATAATATTTAATATGAAGTGCTTGCGAAGTACTATTAAAACTGTTTCAAACAAGATTTTAAATCAAACCAAGGCAAAATTATATTAAATATTAAATAAACAAAAAAAATAAAACTTTAATTTTGTACTAACAAATCAATAATTAAAACTAAAAGATTTCATTTGAGTATTTTTAGTTAAATAAATTTAGATTATTTTATATTAAAAATTAATTTTATATACAAAATAAGAAATATATTTAGATGCATATGGAAATGTAGAACATAATAAGAAATCCAATTAATATTCAGTGTTTGTGGAATGCTTAAAACTTAATTTTATAATACACAAAAGAATCAAATAATTAAAATTTAATAAACTCAAAAAAACAACTAAACTAAAAGCACATTTTTAATAGGTAGCTCTCTCACATTTGGGATAAAATTATGAAACTAAAAGCTTTATTAAAAAAACATAATTTCCTAAAAATTAAACCTTGGGTTTTATATTATTCGATCAACAGATTAGGATTGTAAGTCTAAAATAAAAAAATTTTAAATAATAAAGTAAATTTAAATTAAAGTAAATTTATAAATATATAAAACAGTAAAATAAACTTAAAAGCACAGTGCAGCTTTTAGGACTGATTTCAGTCTGTGAATTGTTAAAAATATGATAAAAGTCGAAGCTCTTAATACAACATGGGTCCCATAGGAACTATATTTTGTATAAAACATAAAGCTGTAATCCATTATTTTTTCTGTTAAGCCTGTAAATTACAAATTCAAATTTACAAAAACTACGCAACCATTTGAGAATCGCATAAATATGGCGATGAAGTCGCAAGTTGAGTTATGGCAGCAAATGGCAGACATTATGCCTCATTGAGCTGCAACTACGGCGTGCACACTTGTACGCACAATTTGTCGCAGTTGCCACAGCCAATACGCTCAAATGTTCGGGCCTCAAGAGCAACAAATGCGCGCTGTTTCACAACATCAACATAAACAACATGAACAGCAGAACAGCAGGGCATCGTGATCATCATCATCCCCGTCATCATCATCAATGGCAATCGCGCTGACAATTCCATTGGCAATGGCATCATATTTTTGCAATTTGTTTGCTTTGCTCTGCACAATTTGTAAATTTGTGACGCCAAAGAGCAAAAAAACTACTCGATAAAAGCGCAGTGGAAATCCAAACAGCAAAGCGAAAACAATAAGCTGCAATGATGCCTCCAAAAGAACAAAAATCAGTAGGAACGCAGCAGATCAGTCGGCTGGAAGTCTACAGTCGGACGTAACCGACAGCAAGAGACTCTGTGTTTTGTGTACATGTACATACAAACTCATACAACTCTGCGCTTATGCAAATATCTGTAAACTAAGCATATGCATGCCAAGTTCAGCAAATTGTCTGTTGCATATCTTTGCTGTTTCTTCTCCGAACGTTTCGCAATTCAGAGTGTCAATAGAAAACGCCATAAACTACGAACATGCTAGAGTTAGAGTCTATGGCTTTAAAATTGTGGATGCTTGGGTTTTTTGCGGTTAGAGGGTGAAGGGTGAGGTATCTAAAACCGGAAACAAACTTGATCTGCTTCCTGTATATCTATATAGATTGCAAGATCTAGGTATTTATACGCACAAACAAACGGACATAACCATATGACCTCATCAATTATCGTCATGCTGATCAAGGGTACATATTTGTGTGCTCTGCCACGCCTACTTCTGCCTGCCAAATGTATACACCCTTTTGCACCTTTAGAGTACAGGGTCTAAATATATGTATGTATATAAAACAAAACTTTTTGCCCCGGCAGCTGCCATTGATCTGCATTGATGCCAGCAGGCGCCATTCAAAGCGAGCAAGAATAAGGGGGGCCAAAATGGAGGACACACACACAAACACAAACAATCTCTCTCACACACACACACAGCCAGTCACACAGGCACATTACGCATGCAGTTTTCAAGCTGCTTTTTGGGCACTCTTCCTCCCTCTCTCTCACCACACCCCGCTCTATTACTGTTTGCACTGGGTTAATGTATTTTTAAGCTAAATTCTTTGTTTATATTTGCTTTGCTGTTTTCGTTCTTTCCGTTCCTTCCGTTCGTTCCTTTCGTTGCTTCGTTCGTGTTGTTCTCGCTGCTTGCAGCTGCTTTGCAACTCTGCAAAATCCCCTCATTCCATTCTCCAAATTTATCTGCAGCTTTTGGTTTGCATTTACTGCTTTTTTCTCCATCTCTCGGTGTTTTGGTTTTTGGCCAAGTCAAGACCCCATTTAACTTTAGTTCATTCATTTTGTCCCTGGCTTATAAGTTTATCTACAACTTTGAAAGACTCAAAGTCCCATTCCGGCCCTTTCGAATGACATTTTGTTGCATTTGTTGCACTTCAACCTGAGCTTGTCGCAATGTTTGCCTCATGTTGTATGCATTAACTGTTAATTGTTTGCATATGTTAAGTGCCTCAATAGGAGGAAAACCTATATATTATTCATTATGTCAACTTAGATCTGCGACGCAGTGGAAAATGATTAGAAATTGTTGATGACTTTATAGCAGATTTAGCAGTAAATCCCCAATTCTACGAATAATATTTAATAAACCATGTTGGCAGATAATTTGATTTGAAACACATCAGAAAATAATCCATATCTAATACAAATAATAATATTTAATAAACCATACTTATTTAATTTTATAGTATGAGAGAAAATATAACAATAAATTATAATATATATACATATATATATATAAATGTCAAAAACATTTTACATCAAATTAAATTATAATAAATTCAATTAAAAGTAAATAAATAAAATAAATAAATAAAATAAAAAAAATTAATTAAATAAAATAATTAACAGTAAATAAAATTAAAATAAATTAAATAAAATTAGTTTAAATTTAATAAAATTAAATTAAATTCGAAATAAATTCAACAGAATTAAACTAACATGAATAAAATAAAAATATTAATCTTACTCAATAAAGTTCAACAAAATTGAAATAAATTCAAAAGTAAATAAATGATCATATAACCAAATAATTTAAATTTAAAAAGGGCAATCGTTTTCTGCGAGTATTGGACTAAACAAGAATTACAATATTTAAATAATATTTAAAACACTTAATATCAACATTTCAATATTATTATCGAACTGTAACTGTTCCAAATAGTCATCCAAAATTTGTTATATTTATCAAACTTTTCTTTCTTTCTATGCTAACTAAACTGTTTCCAATTGTTTTAAAAATTGTATCTTATCCTTCCTCTTTGTTCAAACAAGAACAGTTACCAATTTTTATCTAAGTTGTATTTTTTTTTTTTTTATCAAAATCTTGTTTTCCCTTTAAATTGATTTTACTGATTATAACTATGCTAAAATATATAATAAGTTAAGCCTAAAACACTTTGTCACTAATCACATTGTAGCGTTTTTAGAAACATTTCGAAAACGCACTCGAAAACAGGCACCGTTAGTTTTTGAAACTCGACATTTCGTTCGCTGGCAATGAGATCTGTGTTCATTCAGTTCGCATGTGAATCGACGCGTCCGCTTCGTGCAGAATCCGTAGCGAAACTGATTCGTCGACAGGCGCCACACGCACAGCACAGTGCCGGCAGGCGCCAACAACAACAAGAAAAGCCCAAAAAAAACCGACGAATGAAAAAAAAAATGGAAAACGCAACGAATGATAACAGGGCAAAAGCCGAGCTTACGGCACGAAGTCGTTTCGGCTGGAGCCAACCAACGTTCGTTACGGCAGCCGCTTCAAGTTGTTGTTGTTGCTGTGGTTGGAGTTGTTGTTGCCTGTGTTGTTGTTGTTGTGCCGGCATGCCAGCCTGTCGGTTGGCTTGTGTTCTGCGTGCAACCGCAACCACAACAACAGACCGCAAAACACGCGACAAAAATGTTAACCCTCCTCACACACACACACACAACATGCCCGCGTAAACGGTTTCCCGCTCAGTGTTTGAGTTGCAGCGTTCGAGTTGCGGTTCGCTTCGAACCGTTACGTCGAACCGACTGGCAACAAGTTGACAACTTCAAACAAAATGGAGGTTGTGGTTGCAGCTGAGGCTGAGGCTGATGTTGCATTTTCGGGTTTAATTGAATAAATATAAATTAAAAGCAAAAATCAAAACAAGTTTATGTGATACTGCAAGTCGAGCAAATTCTGCTGATTTCGTATTAAGGCAGTTAATTAAATTCGTTTATTTGCCTTTCATGTTGGCCAAATAAATTGCAACTGCTAGCAAATTAACTTGTTATATTTGTTTAATTGCAGACAACGCAAACAAATTGATTAGTCAGTTGACAAATATTTAATTTTGCAATCGATTTGATTTAATTTGATTTTATATGGCCAACAGTTAAATTAAGTTTGCTGTCTCTTATTTAAATAAAATACAATTTAAAAATGTAATAAAACATTACATATTTTGTACAAAATGTTTGTCATGTGCAGAGTCAACTCCAAACAGCGTCAGTTTCAGGTACAAAGTTTTGTAAGTTCGCAGACAAAGCAGTAGGTAACTAGGCTATCAGTCGGACGCACGCGACAGTAAGTTACAATACTCTCTAATTTCTTTTAGCCTGCTTTGAGAACTATTGAAACAAAACGTGCAATTCTCTTTCTGTAATAACTTTTGTATTTACAGAATAGATTAATATACTGACTAAGAATATAATATAACAAATGATAACCCTCTATAATGATCTGAGCAATCAGTTCAGAGCAGGGTATAAATTACAATCTTTTGAAAATCTTGGCCAGAATTAAAAATATCTATTTTGAGATTAACTAAGAATTAACCTAGTTTAATTCACAAGTGAAAACTAATCCGATGCAGCTTTAAAAAGTGTTTCTACTCCACGTTGGGCGCCACAAACAATTTATTAAATGTAGTGACTTAATTGGGCACCATATTTTCATAAATGGCGCCCAACGTGGGCTAACAGCATTAGATATATTGCTCTTCTAGTTGTTGCGATCGACGTAATCAGCTGAGATCTTAGTCCTGATCACGAATATAGTAAGTATATACAGCGCCTGCTACTGCTTTAAGTTGTAATACCCTGTTTTTACTCATTTTACGGCTACTGAGCAGCATCTTTGTCTGCTGAGGGGGCAAAACTAACTAACAAGCTTAATGAACTCTTTCAAATCACAGGCATCGCTCAATGCCAGCAACATTAAAACTGACAAGGCTAGACATGCGAAGTCCATTGGGGGCTGGCAGAGGAGAGCTGAGTGCAGAGAGCGGGGAGCGGGGGGGAGCTGTGGTTGGCAGAGGGTCACTCAAACAGGCAGTACGTGCCAATGGCAACAACAACAGCGGGAAAACCTCAGACACCACATGGCATGTTCATTATGTAAGGCATTTGCTCCCGGTGGGAGTTGACCCGCTGTGTGAGTTTGTGGGCGTGGCATGTGGCCGACTGTTGCGCCTGGGACTTTTGTTGTGCGTGTATGCGTGTGTGTGTGTGTGTGTGTGTGCAGCATGTGGTGCGACGCAGAGGCCACAAAGGTCGTTGCAACACATTTTCCGCTTGCTGTTGTTGTTGTTGTTCCCACTGTTGTGACGCCAAAAGTCAAGTGTGTGGCGGAGTGGGAGAGGTGGCAAGCAGGAGGCAGGGGGCCGGGGGCAAGTGGCTCCTTTGCCGGTCATTACAACACTTTGTTGGCTGCTTTGTAAACTTGCCGCGCCATGGCAAAAGTTTTGCTTTTTGTATTTTTCACGCCGTGTCGAAAGTTTTTTCCGATTTCCTTCTCTGCTTTTTTTTTCTTCTTTTGCCGACAATGAAATTTTTGACTGCTGATTGTTTGGCTGTTCAATGTTATTCTTCCGGTATTGTTGTTGTTCTTTATTTTTCGCTGTAGTTCTTAAAGCAGACGACGCCTAGTAAAAAAAAACACAATGAGCACAAAAAAATGAAATGTGGAAAATTCCTTTGGTATACTTAGTAACTGGCAGAAAATTGAAAATGGAAAGTTTTTGTTTTGCAGTTGTGCCTCGACTTTTGCAACTTTATATAACTTGACTTATACTTTTTCGCTTTTTCCTCTCTATCTATCTGTCTATCTATCTATCTTTCGCTTGTACCTACTCCATATACTTAAGTATGCGTCGCCGTCTAGTCTGGTTCCGCAAATGAGGTAAAATAGTTTGGGGAATAGTATTGTGCGAGTTGGCAAACTTTTTTTGCCCAGCGATATAAAGATTTATGCGGCAGATATTCAAGTTTCCCGCGAAATGTATAAAAAACTTGCTAAAATTATGCACTGCTTTCTCAGGTGAATAACTTGCATTTAAGTGAGAAAAATAATTTGGGAATTTGTGGAAAAAGTTTTAAAAATGCTTAAACTTGTTAAATTCGCAAATATTGAATTACATAAATTATAAAATTAATTTAAATAAATATAAGTACATTAATAATATGGCAATTAATATAAGCTAATTCTAATAAACAATATAAGACAAATAAGTATTATTAAATGCAAATAAATATAAGCAAATATCAAATAATAAAAATAAATATTAGTAAATCTAAAAAAACGTTAATATATGCAAACAAATTTAATTTCAATAAAATAATTTTTTAAAATAAATCTACATTGAGTTAAATATAATAATAATTTTAGTTTATATGTTTATAAAATTATATTATTGAAAACCCAGTTTTAATTGTAAATAAAATTAAAATTGAAGTAACATAAATTGGTTTGTTTATTCTTAAGCTAGGCACAATGTGCTGCAACGATTCCATATTTTTTCGAAGTTCCGATTGGCAAATAAACAAACTATTGCTCCATATGCAAATAAGTTTTTTAGTTATGTTTATTCTGCCGTTTCCGAACTGCGTGAAAAATCAAAGTTTCCATGCATTTTCCAGTAATTTGCACAGTTAAGCTGCCATGCAATGAATGTACGTAGAGTACGAACTGCCAGAGCTCTACGCTGTCAGCTGCTGTATATTTTTCCATCTCTCGCTCTCTTGCTCTTGCTGTCTATCTCTTTCTCCCATTCTCCATTTTGTTAGCAGCTGACAGCTGCACTTACGCAATGCCACGCATAAGTGCCAACGCCAGCCGAAAAGTATGCAATGCTTTTTCTCATCGAATTTAATAAAATGACATGCGAAAAAGCGCCAGCAGCGCAGAGGGAGACAGAAACGGGAATAGAGCGAGCTGGTTACTTACATAAGTCTTTTGGTAAAAAGAAGAAAAAAAAGCCTGCAAATCAAGCAGAAAGCATTGCATAACATCGAGGAAACTCCAACGCCCAGGCATGTGGAAAATGATGCTTTTAAAGTAAAGTAACGCGTGAATTGTGATTAGAATATGTGTTTTGTCATTCACAACGAAATTTCTGCATTGCCATCGACTGTCAATAAGCCCACGCAGCAGTTTAAATAAGAGACTAAAAATTGGAAAAAAATAAAAAGGAAGTTAGCTGCACAACGTAAAGTAAATACTCTTTAATTGAAAAATTATGTAATGCTAAAAAAATAAGAAGAAATAAATAAAAATGAAATTGAAATAAAAAACAAACAAAATTTGAAACATAAATTATGAAAAATGAGGAATAAATAAAATAAATAAATGACACTTTTGAATAAAAATAGAATCTGATTAATATATCAAATAAATTTAGAATTACTTGTTACTTCATTTTAATAGTATTTCCATTTTTTGACTACACACATTCTGCATTACGTAGCATTCATCTTTCCCTTTTGCAGATTGCCACAACTATTCGGGCTACCCATCGAGTAATGCATAAAATTCGTGCTCACTTTATTAGGCAACATGACTAAGCGCTTAAGCAAAGATTTCCGCGTTGCGGCTGCGGCTGCGGCTTCCTAACAAATTGAGTTGCTTGGCGCCTGAAAGTATGCAACCGCAATTTTACTGGCTAATAACTCAATAAAGTCAAGTCCCCCCCTCTACCCACAGCTCTTCCTCTGCCTCACTGCCACTGGTAATGCTTTAGAGACTCTGCTCTCCCGCCTTTTGATGGCTGCTAAGCCGATTTCCGCTTGTTTGCCACGCAATTACGATTTGTCAGCTGGCTCAGGTTGTCTCAGCCTAGCTCCGGCGTATATATCAAACGCCTAATTAGGGATTATAGCGGATACCACAATACAAAGCGCCAAAGAGCAGAAGGGAAAAGGTGAAGAGGGAGAGAAGCACGAGGAAGACGTTGACACTTTGTCTGTCAGGATTTGGGAGACTTCACTTTGCCAATTGCCAAGTCAAAGGCTATCAAATTTTATTTACATGTAAGTACTTTTTATGCGATATCAAATCTGCTACGATTTATGGCTGAAACTTTGTAGAAAATATAGGGACGGGGCAGATCAGTGGGACGGAGGCTACAGTCGGACGTAACCGACCGTAGAAGACCCTTTACTTTGAGTATATGTACATACAAACACAATCAGGCGCACACACACTAAGCTACCCACGTATGCAAGGCACACCACCCCCCCTCTGCCTAGTGCGGCAAATTGTCCGTTCAATATTTTCGCTGTTTCTTATCCGATCGAAACGAAATTCACAGGGTCAATAGAGTTTATCATAGGCTAGTTACGTACCAAATTACAAATCAATATCTTTAAAGCTGTGGCTGCAGTAGCTTTTTGCGGTTTGCGGGGGAAGGGGGGGAGGTATCCAAAATCTAAAACAAACTCGTGCTGCTTACTGATTAGGAGAACCTAAATCCCAAATATGGTGTCTCTAGCTCTTATAGTTGCTGAGATCTAGGTGTTCATACAGACGGACAGACAGACAGACAGACAGACAGACGGACAGACGGACAGACGGACAGACGGACAGACGGACATGGCTATATCGACTCGACTTGTCGTCCTGATCAAGAATATATATACTTTGTGGGGTCTGCCACGCCTCCTTCTGGGTGTTACACACATTTCCTCTTTGCACTAAACTAATAGACCCTTTTTACTTTTTTAAAGTAAAGGGTCTAAAAACGAAAAGAGTAAAGTTAAGATAAGGCAAGGGTTTAGTTCACGATTAAAACTTGATTATTAATTTATATTTATAAATTATATTAACATAAATTAATAAGTGACTAATTATAATATTTTATATTTCGTGTATGGTCTAGAAGCTTCAAAAGGAGATCTTCCATTGATTATCTATTTTTATAGTTTACATGAATTAAATGAAACAGGAATATTTTTTTAAATGAAATTATTATGTTCTAATATTTATTTCGAGTTTAAGCACATTATTCTTATAATTTTGCAGAAATATATTTTAATATTAATAATAATAATAATATTAATTAAATTTATTTCGAGTTTGAGTACTTTATTATTATTATTTTACAGAAATATATTTTTTAAATATTTGTATCATATTGTTTTTCTGAAATGTTTTTCATGAAAACCACAAATTTTTAATTCTTTTGTTTTTAAAAAAGGAATATTTTTCTTATTAATAGTCGGTTTATTTGTTAAAGCATTAAATCAGATCAACTTTGGGTTTAAAAAAAACAAGAACATAAGTTTAGTTTTCTTTAACTTTTCCAACCACTCAAAAACGACCTAATCGCAGATTTTGAGAACAGCCCAGCACACAAATTGCAATTTTGTATTGCGAAATAAAGTGTAGTTTAAAGTTCATGCGAAACGCCTTGCAGGCCTAATGACCACACGTAGAACATCTTGTCCTGCGGTCACCATAAATAATCGTCTAGCGTATTTGTCATACGACCTATGGAGCTGCCCCCTTGATACCCCCTCTCCCCCGCAACCCCTTGGTTGTGCCAAAAACTGCAGTGCGCTTGCCTTGGCCTCGACATGTTGGGGCAGTAAATCAGCTCATTAGTTAAGTTGGCAGCCCTCATTTCCAGCTACCTGAGAGGAAAACGGAGAGCGAGTGAGATAGACTGAGTGAGTGAGCGAGTGAGCGAGTGAGTGAGAGAGTGTATGTATACACTCAGAAAAAAGAAAAGTTCTACAAAACTAAGCTCTTAATTTACTTATATTTCGTATTAAATATTTATTTATATTTTATAAATTTTCTAAAAATTATTAAAGTCGGTTACACAGTAAAGTAAGGGAAAAATTCGAATAGAAAAATATATATTTTATTTATTTATATTTACAAAATTAAGCTCTTAATTTACACGCCTTCGAATTGAAATTTTTTATTTGCATTATTTGCTAAGCATATTGTTCTTAAAAAAATCGTATTTTTTTTTAAATCTAATTAATTATTAATGATAGAGGAAAAAATTAAGCTCTAAAATTTATTAAAGACAGTCCTAAATAACACTATTTATATCCAAAACGTTCTTAAAAATAAGAATTTTAAGAACCTTTAATGAAGAATATCCTTCTTAAAATAGGCTGGCTTATCGAACAGTACGAACAAGTACGAAAACTTTTGATTTTTCTCTCAGTGTATGTGTGTGCCACGTGCTCAGTTACCTTGGCTCGCTCGTTAAGCTTCATTTAATCAAAACAAAAAAGTTTTCGCCCTGGCCCGGTGAAAAATAGGCAATAGGCCAGCAATAAGCGCCTCAAATGCCGCTTTGAATGCTAATAAATCTCATTTGAAGGCATCTAACTTAACCTTTGCCCTGGCCAAATATAATTTAGGGCCTATACCCGGCATCTTAGCCAAGTTGTCGACAAGTTTCATACGGCATGGGGATTGAGAGATTGAGAAATTGTAGTGCTAATGCCGCTGCTCGAATCAGGGGATTTCACATCTTTGCGATATTGGCTCAGAAGTAAGCCATAAGCATACTTAACGGATTGATGCATGAGTGTGTGTAGGTGTATGTGTAGCTGTATGTGTATGGGTTAATGAAGCGTGCTTAAGTGCGTATGTGGGTGTGACCTGATTGGCTGCTCTTATTTTGTATACGAATTTAAGACAAAGAGAAAAGCAGTTTTTTTTGACAAATACTTGAGGTCAAAATTTTGCTTGCCCGAAAGGTAATTGCAATGCACGGCAAAACTTTTTCGATCTCTCTTTTCTTGCCAGCAGAACAATCATTCAGCAAATAGCCCAAGGCAGCTAGTACATAATAAGCAAAAGCAGCACAGTCGTAAGCACTCGACAAAGTCACAAGCAGTTCTGCTACATCAATATGAATATAATAGCATATAGGATAATTAAAGTTGGAAAATGATATTATTTTATTTAATGCCAACTGTAATAGTCGACGTAGAAATTAAAAATACAAATTAAATATATGTCTAAAATTTAATAAAGGAATTAAATTAAACTAAAAATTAAAGGTAACCTTGGGATAAAATGTATAAAATTATAAATGAATCCAATAAAATAAAAAAAAGATAAAGTATTTGCTGTATGGATAGGGAAAAACCCAATTAAGCCAAAGATATTGGTTAGTTGGGTTAGACTTTATTATACGATACTACAATAGAATGTTATGTTGGGTTAGACTATATTATATCATACTAAAATAGAATGTTATGTTAAGTTAAATAATTTAAAATAGAGAACTTATTATAAGGTAGAGTCGAATACACGACAGAAATGCTTATAAACTAAGCAGATAACCATATCAATATCTAAACGTAAATCTTGCTTGCTACCTTTCAAAGCGTTTTCTGTTAAAATTGACCTTCAATAATATTCATAGCATGATTTCTGCATAGAACTTGTATTATACAAGCTCTATGCTAAATTTAATAACTTTAGCTCAGCCCAAACCAGAGATTTAAAAATTTTAACCTACAGCATCGACTTTTTGTGTTGCTTATAAAATTCTCTGATGTTCTACATAGTTAACAATTACTATCAATTATTTTTAGTTTTTTAAGGCATAAATTTTTGCTTCTGGATTCTTTATTTAAAAGCGTCTTATAAAAAAATGTCCCTGATAAAACCACCTGATAATGTTTTCTGCATAGAACTAGTTTAGAGCAAGCTCTATGCCAAATTTGGTAACTCTAGCTCAGCGCAAGCCAGAGATTCACAAATTGAAAGCACAAACAATGCATTTATAGGGCTCTGGTGCTCTACAAAGTCAGCACACCCAATTAGGTAGTGTCTGTTCAGGCAGACAAAACAACAACAAGCAGCAGCGAAACTTAAGTGGAGAGCATAACGAGGGGCTAAGTATATTTTAGCTGCAGGTATTGCCAGCTATAATGACGTCAAAGTTGGCAGGACTTTCGGCTCATATTGTTGCCGTTACCTTTACACTTTCCGCTTGCACATTTTCCTTTCTTCCACTTTTTTTTAGCTTTTTTGTTGTTTTGTTTGAGCTGTTGTTGCTGTTGTTGGTGCCTCACTATGATAATGATAATGATGATAATGGACGAGCGAAAGAGAAGCTGCTTGTAGCTGATGACTTGCAGCTACTCCAAGCGCGCTAATCTTAATTACTTTTGTTTAATTACTTTGACGTTTCGCCTCTGACACGCCCACCGTGCCACGCCACAGACCACACGCCCCATGCCCCACCACGCCTTTATTCGCATTGTTACAGCTTGACGCCTGGGGGTATGCAACGGCTTTGGCTCCTTTAAAATAAATAATGTTTACTTATTATTTTTTTGGAAAGCAAAAGTTTGCGCAGTTAACAAAAGCTTTGTGTACCTTTTTTGTTACTGTTACTGCTGCTGTTGTTGGTTATTTTCTCGCTCTTGTTGTGTTTTTCTTACCTTGGCGGACCAGCGGAAAAACCAAAAACCGTTAGACAAATAAAGGCCATATGCTCTTAGGCGCTTTTCCAGGCAACCTTAATATTATATACATGTATTTCCTGCGTTTATTTTTTGCGTTTTTGTTTTTGTTTTTGTAAACTAATTTAGTGATTAAAATCTTTGGAGCAGCTGCTGGAGCTGCGCACGTCAATCGCCAGAGGGCGCCACCTCTTGCGTATACCCTCAGGTCAATTAACATAATAATGTTGATTTTTATTGCTTGCCAAAAAGTTTTGTCATTGACATGCCCCTCCAACACAGCATTTATTTGCCATGGCTTAATTAGGGCGTGGCCTGCGCCCATTTATGAAAATTTTATACCAGCCCAAAATATCAGTCGGAGCACAATTTCTGTTATATTGACCATAAAACGGTTTGATTGCTCACTAAGCTCTTCAAAGTATGCACTAAAATGCCAACAGACTCGCAATTTATTCGCTGCAAATTATTTATGTGGCCAATGAAAATGCCAAAAATCAAAGAAGCACAAAATGGCCACATAAACCCCAAATAAAAATCCATCTCGAAATGCCCAAATGTTCTAGAGTGTGACACTAAAAGCATGTAAATTAATGGAATATTATGTAACTTGGAATGACGTACAAGTTGACAGTGAAACTGGTATACAAATATTTGCAGTTAAAATAAAAAATAGATTAAAATTTATAGAGTACACAAAACTAAAAAAAAGGGTATAAAAACAATATTATTAAAGAATTCTTTTAACATGTAAATACACCTAAGGAAATCAAAATATTTATAGCTAACATGAGATTATAAAAACAATAAAAATAACGCTAATAATAAAAAAATTATATTAAGTTTAAATTTAAAATAAATTTGCTGTATAATTTGTATGTATAATAGCACATTAAACAAAACATTACATTATTAATTTACATTATTATTGTTAATCTCTCTTTCACTCTGCATAACTCTTGCTGTTCTAACTTTCTCTTTGTCTGAACTCTCATACGCCAAACTCTCGCTGGCCAAACTCTCGCTAACCGAGCTCTTGCTGCCTAGTTTAGGCTGGCCAGATCTTGCTCTGCCAATTCTCGCTGGCAGACCTCTCGTTGACCGAACACTCATTGGGCGAACTCTTACTGGCCGAACTCTCGCTGGCCCACTTTTCTTGATGCCCAGCTCTTGCTTTCCGAACGCTGGCCGAACTCGCGATTGCCGAACTCTTGCTGACCAAACTCTCGATAGCTTTGGCTGCCTAGATCTTTCTTGCCCAACTCTTACTGGCCGAACTCTCGCTGACCGAACTCTTTCTGCCTAGGTTTAGCTGACTAGCTCTTGCTCCGCTTGACATAGTCATTAAGCGAACTCTCGCTGGCCGAATTCGCGCTTGGCGAACTCCCGTTGGCCAAAATCTCGCTGTTCGAACTCTTGTTGGCCGAACTCTTACTGCCTAACTCTTGCTGTCCGACTCTCGCTGGCCGAACTCTTGCTGGTCCAACTCCAGTTGCCTAACTCTTGCAGCCTAGCACTAGCTGCCCAACTCACGCTGACCCAACTCTCGCTGAGCAAACTCTCGCTGATCCAACTCTCGCTGACCCAACTCTCGCTGACTAAACTCTCACTGGCCCAACTCTCGCTGCAGTAGAGTGTTAAACTGAGCCCAATAGCATGCCTTGTTAGAGTAGTGTCATTCTGAGCTTCAAAGGCGTTAAATCATCGTTGAAACTCGTCTGGTGTCTGCGGATGTCTGTGTTCTGTGTTCTGTGTTCTGTGTCTAACACTTGATTAGATTTAGCTGAATGATAAACGCACAAAGGCAAAAGCGCAAAGCCAGTTAATGCGATTCTTGCTAACATTTTGCATAAATTTTATCTAGCTCTCACTCTCCCTTTGACTCTTCCGTTCAACTGTTAATATTTGCTTTTTTGTATTTATAAAATACACTTTGAAATGTAAGCCAAAACCTAACAAAATTCCAATACGTATACTCCGTATATACAAATTATCAGTTTCTTTTCCGCCAAGATGGTTTCCCGACCTTCGATTTTAGTGGCAACGCTGTTGCAACTGTCTGGCATCTGCATTTTCATGGGTCAGCCACAGGATCAGCAGTGCACACGCAGCATCCAGAATATTTTTAAATGGGCTATGCTGCCTTTTTTGCTGGCGCTTTTGCTGCTTTTATGGAACTGTGAGCTCCTCACGCATTGGGAAACTATCTGGCAATCAGATCTGGCAAGGCTGATCGAGTGGCAACGCTGCACTGAGCTTATGCACGCACACGGCGATAAACTCTGGACCTGTGGTCGTTTTCTGCTGATGCTGCTGCCCCCGGTTCTTCTGATCTTCAGCTTGGCACCCGCCGAATGGAGGGAGTTTGTGGTTCAGATGCTGTGGAAGTTGCCCCGACCGGAGACGGATGAATATATCTTAGAGTGCGCACATGGCCTGACCAGCTTTTTAAAGCGTCGAGTTCACTTTCTTCCGAGGGATCGTCAGCTGTGTGAATGCAGCGCCAGCGGGTTGCGGAATTTGAATCAAACTGCAGATATTGGAGACGGAGAAAACTAAGCAGAACTCGGGAAAAACAAAAGAAAAAGCAGGCGAATCCGAAATGTATACGGAAACAACGACGGGAATGGAATCATAGTCGTAAATTGTTTATTATGTACACAAATTTATGCCAACATCTGCTGCAATTCTTGTTTTGCTTTGTTTTTTCTTCTATGGGGGGTTTGTCTTCTCCGCTTTTGTTTCTGCTGCTTCTTCCCTTGCTTTCGGCTCGGACTCTGTTTGTTTTTAATTTTTTGCTTCAGCTGCTTTTGCTGCTGCTACGCGTATCTCCGCTTCGTATCTTTTGCTGTTTGCTCTTCCGTTGGCCATTTTAATTTCCAGTTTTGGCTGTCGCCGCCATGTTAGCCGCAATTGATTTGCCGTAAATTGTATTTTTAATCTGCCGACAGCCGTTCGACATTGTTACGTTCAATTCTAGCTCGCATTTCCCATTGAGTTCTCCCACACTTTGTTTTCCTTCTTTCGCAGGTTTTTGGTGCTATTTTTCTATCGATAATGAGCTGGTTATATATGGAATGAGTTGATTCGAAAACCTAACTATTTCGCTTCTAAATCGCTAATGATTTGATATAAAAATAGAATTAAATTGTTAAGAAACAATATATAAATACTATATAGACAATTTAAAATACTTTTTTGTATTTCAATATTATCTTTTAAAGATGCCACGCGGAATAAAAACGATTAGTTACTTTAATTTATTCAAATTAAACCTGAATTTCAGCCATATCCTATTTAATTTATTTATAATTAAATAATTTTTCTTTTCAATATTAGATTTTTAAAATAGCTTAACAAACAGTTTTCATTATTTCTTTACATTAAATTCGATATTTATTTATTTGAATTTACTATTGTTTTTTTTTTAATTTAATTTTAATTTATTTATTTATTTAAAGTTAACTATGACCAGTCGAAAGAGAATTTCAAAATTTAAATCAATATTCAGAATAAAATTAAATTAAGGAATTATATTTTATGCAAACGAAAACCTTAAAGTTATACATAATCTAGAAATATTTTATTCTATTTAGCTAGATATATTTTTAGTAGACTTCAAACCTTTTAATATTGCCTGGAAAAACAATTCCTATCAAATTTCTAAATTTTGTAAAGTTTAAGTCTATGGAATTATTTGTTAATTTCCCAGCAGCAGTCGAAAGGTGAAAATATATTCAAGAACTTTACGCTGTTGCCAAAAAGAAAATACATCTCAATTTATTTGTCGATGCTAGTGCAAATCGATTAAATTGCAAATTCGCCAAGAGCAGAGAGATCAAAAAGCGGCCCACAAACAGAGCAAACCAAATAGAAAATACACACAGAGAGACAACAAAAACAACGCCAACTGGCATTATTTTTAGGCGCTAGAGGAGAAGAGCAACAAAGGAGAAAAATTGAAATTGATTGGCAGCTGGAAAAATCGCATTAATGTCACTCATACGCGTCGTGCGCCAGTTTCCGTTTGCCTGTCCCACTGCCATTGAGTAATTGAATTTGTGCTTGTGTTGATTCGATGTAACCTGCTCAAAACAAATGAGAAAACAGCACATTTAATATAGTATGTCAACAGCTTCCCCCACACACACAGTGTCGTGTCAAATTCCAGAGCAGCAAAATGGCAGCAAGTGTTGGCATTTCATCAGCTGGTATGTGTGTAGTGTGTGTGTGTGTGAGTGTGTGTGTCTTGTGTGTGTCTTTTGTCTCAAGATATTTATTTCATTGTTTGTCTTTCGCTGGCAATTTGATTAGCTGCGAACTGCATCTGCAATTCTCTCGTGTGCAACAGTACGTATGCTTTATGCAAATTATTATTAGTTCTGTGCGCTCTTCAAATAAAAAGTAGCTCAAATGAATGATGATGGATGAAGATGAAGATATGCATTATTGAATATATAGTGAAATACGTAAAATATGTTTAAAGTTAACCAGTAAGTACGGGGCAGATCAGTCGGACGTAACTGGCAGTAGGAGACGTTGTACTTGATACTTTCATAATCACTGTGTGAGGAAACCCAAGGCGCAATCCCATCCCCCTTCCCCTTCTAGCAGCAATATGTCTCTTGCATATCTTCGCTGTTTTCTATTCGATCGTAATGCAATTCAAAGCATCGATAGAGAATGTCATAGGCTATGTACATTCTTAATTACAAGATTGTAGATTTAAGATTGTGACCTTTATGGTTTATTTTTTTCAGTTAGCAGAGGCTAAAATGAAGGAATCAAAATTTTAAAACAAATTTGGCCACCGTACAGCATAGGAGAACCTACATAACAAAACTAATGTCTTTAGCTCTAACTAAAAGACTCTTTTTTTTAAGTACAGGCTCTTATAAAAAGTAGTTTATTATCAAGCACATTTGATGCATCGTTTTCATATTTTCTATGGCCAATTACAAGTATTTCTAATTGTCGAATATTTGTTGGTGATAAAACGCACCACATAACTGTCTTTGGAAGTCAAATGCCAAATGCCAGTTAGTCAAAAACAACTTGAACAATGCCACTTATGAACTGTTTCAGTTCTCAGCACATTTTCAGCATTTTCCCCCAAAGCAGAACAAGGAAAACCCATGCAAAAACTGCTCTGCACTTATTTTTGCTATTTGCGTCAGTGCTGACATTATTATTGTTGTTGTTGCTGTTGTTGCTATTGTTGCTGTTGTTGTTATTGTTGCTGCTATGGCCACTCGAGTTGCTTTTATTTTATTGAAGATTTGTATCAAAATGTCAACAACGACGAATGTCAACAACTGGAAAGGCAAAGAAGTTGGTCTTTTTTATGTGGATTGTGCAGTTGTCTCAAGTTTCCTTTTCATTCTTTTATTTCGTTTTTTATACATTTCTAGCAAATAAAATGTTTGCTTAAAAAATTGCAGACATGCATTGCTGCTGGAAAATTTCAAATGTGCATTTCCACTTGCCTTTCTTTTAGCTTTTGCTCTGCTCCTCCTTTTTGGGGTGTTTTGTAGCAATTTACTGCAGTCACGACTACGCCCTGACACAAATACATTTAAGCATCTACGAGGGGGTGCCAGGGGGGGCAGGGTGCCAGGGGGGACAGGGGGCCACACATATATCACATATCACACACAACTTATGGGTAACGGTGCTGACAGCAGCCCAGAGAGTTATAGGGAAATGGAGGGGGCGGAGAGAGAGCACGGGAATAGCAGTTGGCACATCTGTAGTGATAATCTGAGTGGTAATATATAACGGTTTTAGTATATTAAAACCCCAGTGACAAATGTGCAGCTGTGCGCAATGATCGGCTGCAGTAGGCGGTGTTGCATGTTGCGTGGGGCAAGCATAGATACAATGAGCATAATAATGATTTTTTATAAAATTAAAAATGAATGTATATTTAATTACAATTATTGAAATATTTACAAAAAAAATTTAAATCTAAAAAAGATCGAAATAAATTAAGAAATAATAACAATAAAAAATATATACTACAAAAAAAAATTAAATATAACTTAAATTAAAAACATAAAAAGATATTAACTACAGAAATTCTAAATTAAACTTTTATTAATAATAGATAAAAACCCTATTCATTAGAAATAAATATATACACTTGTATATATAAATTGAAATTATTACACATCACTATGGTATAAATTACTACACTACAGTAACAGTATACCATAGAAAAAATAATAATAAAAATATTTATATTTTCACAAAAAACAACAAAAATTAAATAATAGAATAAATTATATCTATCAAATAATAATAAAACTAAATAAAATTATAAAAAGCGAATATAAAACTTAATTCAATTACATATAAAATTACAAGTCAAAATTTATATAAAATTACAGGAAATACAAAAAAAATTTAAGAAAAAATAACAGTATACAAAATAAAGTATTATTTAATTATGACAACAATAATTCAAAATACAAAACTCTTTTTACCCATTTTATGGGTATAATGTAAAAAATACTTTTAATTTCTAAATTGATTGTTTCATAACAAAATTGCCAATATTAAATAATATACTTAATTAAAAGCTAACGAGAGGTTAACGCAAATTTGTTATATTATATATTTGACAATGAAAAAATAAACTATACGTGATAATCAAAAAAAATTAAAATTAAACTAAGACTTTCTACTGTTCACAAATAAGTAAAACATGTATAGAGAAAGTTAAGCACTCTGCTTACTCTAAAGAACATGTAATAAGTTATATAAAAATTATAATGAAACTTTAACTCATCAGTAGCATTCAGTAATAAAAAAAACCTCAACAACTTGTGTGTTTAAGCCTTTTTTCTGTTGTTCTGGGGTTTTGTTTGCGGTCAAGCATATGGCACAGGACATAACACAACACAACACAGCACAAAACAACACTATACAACACGAAACGAGACGACACGATACGACAGACTGGCTAACACAGGACAACAACAATGGCAACAAGCCACAATCAAGTTAAAAGAGAGGGAGAGAGAGAGGGTGAGAGAGAGAGTTGGGGTAACAAAAAGTTGTTAGCCAATTTAGTAAATGTCCAGAGTGTGCACAGTGTTTGAGCTCGTTTTGCCGCTTTGTGTACTTTCTGTGTGCCCGTATTGAATAGCAAATTATTTGTGGCATATGTTTTAGGCATTCTCAAGACACAAACAACAACAACACCAACAACACCAACAACATCCAACTATCGCATGGATTAAGCCTTAAATGCCCAGTTAGCATTTAGATAGTTTGCAAGTTGTTGATCGGAAACAAGTTAACTAAATACCCTGCACATACGATGGGTGTTTATGCTTTATTAGCAGATAAATATGCAAAGCTTGCTGTGCTTTCATCGCGAGTTTTTCCAGTATTTTCTCTGGGTAAAAGCTTTGTGAGAATGACAAGTTAATTTAGCCTAGTCTATACATCTATTTGTATAAGCTAAAGACAGAATCTATCAGAATCTACATAAATATTTAAAGTACTCAGATCAAAACTAGTAACAAGCGTAATAGTGAACGTAGAAGGTTGATATTCGGAATATGTACTCACTAATATTATATTTATATATCCTGTAATTATCTATCAAATCGGTTAATAAACACAGAAGTTATTAAATAAACAATATTGTAGACTTTCCCTCAGATAAAAATACATATAATTATTTTATAATTATATATAAAATATATGGTGTGCTACAGTCGGGTGCGTCCGACTGGTTGTCATTGTCCTTACTGTTTTTGTTTTTTTTTCTTGCATTTTGCTATTGCTCATTTCATTTGCCCTACGCCTGTCATGCTAGAGGGGATTAGCTCGATGCTCTCGCGCGCTCCCCCCGCTCCCTGCTGCTTCTTCCATGCACTTGCTGCTACGTGAGTAATTTTTCAAAGCAACCACGCACACATAGATACTCTTACACACACACACACACATACACACACTTGAACACCAACATGCCAGGCTATGGATGCTACAGATGCCTGCCAATCGTTATGAAGTCAAAAAAAAAATATCGAACATTAAAAATAAAATGGGGCATAATGCAGTCTTTGATAACGACTAGTAGATACTCCTCAAAAAAAAAGACAAACATAAAATAAATAAAAATAATAATATATACAAAATTCTATTTAAAATATAAATTGGTCTGGAATTAATAAGAGAAATAAAATAAAAGCAAAAACTAAATCAAACTTACAATAAACCAAATTAATAATAAATTCAAAGTTATATTCAATATATAAATTAATCTGCTATGTATTACAGATTATAATTATATACAAATAATAAACAATAAATAATAAAAAAAAAATAATAAATACGTAATTCAATTCAAAATATAAATTAATCTATAATTTATTAAAGATCAAAATAAAATTAAAACAAAAACCAACATAATAATAAATACAACATTTTATTCGTATGAAATACCTATATAAAAATTAAAAAAAAAAAATGAAAATTACAATTAAAATCAAAATGAAACATAAATCTTAGATTTGGATAAAAAATATTTCAATTCTCTGCGAATAAAAAATCCAAATAAAATTATCTAGAAGGTAAAATAGAGTTTACATGCAACACATAAAAAACCCAAAATTATATGAAACAAATATTTGCTGTCGGTGGCAACCGACTGTTCCAAAAAGGCTTTCATTAGTTTCATGGAAAATAAATGAATAAAATATTTTTTAAAACTCTAGCTAAAGTTTGAGCTTAAAGCTGCAGTTAAATTAATCTCAAGCAGTTTAATACTCTCTCGTATATACCCAATTCGCTGCCGTTTTACAGGGTGCGCACATCGCTCAACATTTTTGAGTGCAATTCAATGGCAAAGAGCAGCACATTTTGGCCAAGGAGATGAGGCGATGGCAGATGGGGAGGGGGCAACCTTAATACAATTTGTAGGCTGCTGTTCATTAGGTTTTTTCCATTCTATTTCGTTTTTAGCCTGCGATAAAAAAGAATTTATTGCCGCAAGTTCAAACCATTTCATGGAGCCGCATTTTTCTCTTCTCTTCTCTTCTCCTCTGCTGCTTGCCCCAATTGTTACGCTTGCTGCATTTTCAATTGCATTTTTAATACACTCCATATACATATATTTCCTCGGCATTTTCCTCAGTGCAGAGTTCAAAAAGAGGAAAACCATTTAATTTCCACATGACACTCTTGAACTTTGCCGGCATATTTTAGCAGCAGTTGAATTGCCACTGGGTCTGCGGTAATTAGACCTTGTTAATTGTCCGCAATTAGGACGGTGTTAAAGGCGATGTTGGCGCTAAATCATCCACAATTAAGTGGCTCCTAATGTGATACTCTAAAGTGCGAAGATAGTTAAAAAACAGCTGGGCTTATTACCAAGAACTATTAGAATAATAACAGAATAAGTATTAGAGCTTGCTCGGGAAATCACAACTAATTTTCTACTTGAACTGCTTTGGAGATGTCGTTATGAAATCTTAACAAAAAAAATTAAGAATATTTTAATTATTTACTACAACAAATTTAACACATCGGTTAGCTATGTATATCCTATAGCTCCTATAGAAACGATTAGGGCAAATTTTCCAAATTTCCTTGATAATTTTACTTTTGTATATAAATATTTTATTTTATATCTTACATTTATTATGTTTTAATTTTATTAAAATTTATAATAAAAAATCTCGCGCGCTCTGGCGCGCTCGACCTGACAGTCGGGCAAGCCCGACTGTCTGATACCCGTAGCCACAGCCGCGCTGCGCGCTCGCCCGTACAGTATACAATTTAAAATGTTTTAAATACAATTTAATCTATTTATAAATGATCAATTCAGAATATTTACTCTCTTATATTATATTTAATTATAAATTAAACGCACGAATTGCACGCAACGTATCACGCCTAATTCACTAACTTAACGTTCGCAATGATAATCGCGCTTTAAACAATTTTTATAATAGTACGAATATTATAAATATTATAAAAAGTATACAACGTATTTAGCAATCTAACGAACGCACAAAACGATCTGACGAGGTGGCAACGCTACCGCCAAAACATGGTATGGCGATGAAGGTGGCGCTCGAACACTTGTCGCTTGCTATCTGACGTCACGCGTCACAGACTTTTGTTCTTTTGCGCAATCTTATTTTGGCACCTTGCAATTGGTGTTGTTTACATGCGTACATGCACACATACATATATGGTATTCGTCTATTCTTCATGTATGTGTGTTTCTGTTTATACATACGTACATACACTTGCAGGGCTGCAGGGCCCGTGCGAAGCAATACATGCAGTATTGAGTAGCTTATATCTCCTATGTTTATTAACCGATTTCAATGAGCTTTTCAGGATAGTTAAATATAATATAAGAGAGTATATATTCTCCATAACAACCTTCTATTTTCAATATTACGCTTATTATTCGGTTTTTATTGATTAGGGCGTAAAGGGGGCGTGACATCCAAGATTTGAAATAAACTTGATCTGCGTATGGTATACACCTTTCAAACAAGACCAAAACGGCTTCTCTAGCTTTTATAGTTTAGGAAATCTCAGCGTTCATACAGACAGACGGACAGACAGACAGACAGACAGACAGACAGACAGGGCTAAATCGACTCAGCTTGTCTCCCTGATCAAGAATATATATACTTTGTGGGGTGTGCCACGCCTCCTTCTGCCTGTTACATACATTCTGACAAAGTTATTAACCCTGTTTTTCCCATTTTCAATGGGTACAGGGTATAAAAATATATATATTTTTAATATTATTAAACCATAAATATATTTATTTTATTTTATATCAAAAATACATATTCTATTTTTAATGTTTATTCAGATTGAAACACTAAAATAGCTTTATAAACCCAGAAGTTATAACAGAAATCATATTGGATGCCTTTTCACGCTCGCTTCCACAAGCAGGCTTAAAGGAGAAAGTTAAAAGAAGCTTATCTGCAACGATTTCTTAGTTGTTACAGGGTATTCTACAGTCGGTTGTGTTCTACTGATTAGCCAACTAAGTAGTGGTTTAATAGAAAAATTATAAGATCTTTTTAATCCAACATTAATTTTGTATTATTCATTAATAATTAAATATTATTTGACTACTTTTTTTTAACATTTAAAGAATGCTTAAAATAAAAGAACAATTTAATGTAAAAACTATATTCTTAAAAAAATGATAAATTAAACAATAAATTAAAAATTAAGAAATATATAAATAATATAATAATAATATAATAATAACTAAATATGTCAAAATCTGAGAATATATACCAAAGAATTAATTAATTAATAAATAATTAATTAATAATTTATAATTAATTAATTTATTCATTTAATTATTTATTTATTTATTTATTTACTTATATAATTATTTTTTTAATGTTGATTAAGACCAGTCTGACAATTATAGAGAAAATCAAATATAAATTCATGTCAATTTATATACAACCCTTGCCATCGAAACAATATTAATTATTTATTAAACCTATACATATGTATATATATATATATATATTATCACAATTTTTTTACAATAAATATTTATGGAAATATGCTTCAGCAGTCTGAAGTCGAAAGTTTCCTGGAAAATCCGGCAGCATGCTCCGTTCAAGTGCGAGGCCCCAACTGAACTTTTATTGGGCGCTGCCCGAACTTTTATAAGCGTTGCACGGCCAATGAGGAACTCGTGTTGAGCTGCTCGGCAGCACGGGATTGGTGTGGGCGCCAATTGGAGTTCTGCCCAGCGAAAGCTCGCTCAATGTTAGCTTTATCGGAGCTTTAAGTTTCGCATGCAAGAAGCTTGCGAGAGGGGAGATTTAACCACTATTTTGGTGGGAAATTTAGGCAGAAGCTGTTACGTTAAACGACTGTCAGTTAACAGTAACACAAGGGGTAGCTGTTGTAGAGCTAGACAGAAGGGATTTAACATTTCATTTTACATAGATAAAGAGAGTAATGTTTTAACAGCGTGTGGGGGAAATGTTTTTGAGAACTTGAGCTCTCTTAAGGGTGCAAATGTAAGCGTTGTTGTCTAACAGCAAAAGCAAATGCAATGTCAAGAGCAAATGGCTGCAAAAGCCACTGTAAATATTGTACAGAATGTTATATCAAAAACAGAGTGTTTATATGTTAACATACATGTATGTTTGTTTGACTTGTTGTCAGTTAGCATTAATGGAAAACACGGCAATTTACTATTAATTATTGTGTAGCATTTGTTTTTTGTGGTTGTATAAATAAATAAAAATTGTTCGTCTTTTTTTGCTGCAATTTCATTTGTTTTTACCTTGCGGTAAGAATAATTGTAAAAATTGAGCTCTATCCTGGAACCGAACCCGCTTGTCGAACTCGCTTCGAATGTGCTTCGAATTCGTTTCGAACATCTTTCGCACACGCTTCGAACACGTTTCGAATATGTTTCGAATACGTTTCGAACAGGTTTCGAACACGAATCCAAGTTTCAAACCAGCTGTTAACTCCTCGATTTAACATAACAGCAGGCAGGAGCAACGATTTAACATACAAGGAGCGTGAAACAAATGGCATGAACTAACAGCGATGTATAAATGCGCTCTTTAATGTTACGGCAAATGTTAAATCAAAAACTAACAGCTGTTAAAGATAAAGCCAAAAGCAAACGAAACGAAAAACAACAGATAAAATAAGGGTAGAAATCATATTTTAGCTGGCATAAATTCTTTATTGGTATAATTTGTTTTTATTTAAACTCAAAATTGCGTATACAATAATAATAATAAATAATAATAAGAATAATTTTTTAAAATGTATGCCAATGGCTTAGAATTGTTACGTTTTAAATGGTGAAAATAATAATATAAAATAGGATAAATGTATAGTAAATTAAATGAAAATAATAAATAAATAAATCAATAAAATAAATAATTAAATAAAAAAATATTAAGTAAAATGAATATAGTAATTAAGTAATTGTAAAATAAATAAAATAAATGATTAAACAAAACATAAATAAAAACAAAATACGAAATAAAATAAATAAAACAAATAAAATAAACAAAATAAGTTAAATGAAACAAATAAATGAAATGAATGCAATAAATAAAATTAAATAAAATTAAATAAAATTAAATAAAATTAAATAAAATTAAATAAAATTAAATTAAATAAAATTAAATAAAATTAAATAAAATAAATATACATCAAAGAATAAAACTAAATAATGCCAGGCTGTTAAATAGTTTGAATAATTAACAAAAGTTGAGTTAATCAAATTGAATAAAATATTAAGTATTTATAATGAAACAACAATTGGCAGCAATTGTGAAATAATAACAATTTGTTGGTAGAATTAAAACTTAAACTGATGCCATTAAATATGAAAAGGCATTTAAGCCCTGCCCTTAACTCTTAACTCGGCACTCGAAATACTTAACAAGGCCTGCAGCTGGGACTCCGGGCTTAAGGCCTTGCCACCAATTTAATTAATCTGCACAAAATATGCAACATTTGCAAAAGTTTGCAACGCACACACACAGAGAGACACAACGCACACAGATACAACGCACACACTCACACACACAGATACATACATCGCACACATATGTAAAACAAATGCCACAGTTATAATGCTTGACACAAAAAGAGTGTGAGATTGTTGTTGTGGCTGTGTTTGTATTAAGTCCGTGTGTGTGTGAGAGAGTGAGTGTGTGTGTGTGTGTGTGTGTGTGTATGTGGCGCCTAAAAGCAGACAACAGCAGCAGCAGCAAAAGGCAACAGCAACAGCAGCAAACTGCAATAAGATTACTTAATTGATTTAAATTTGCTTGTCTGCTGGCAGGGGCGTGCTGCTGACTGCTAGTGGAGGGGGCGTGGCTGAGGAGCGGCTCGGAGACTGGTCTGGGGACAGCTTGATGATGTTGCACAGCCATCGCATACGATAATGAAGTTGTTGACAAGCTCTTGGGCCAAAAGAAAATGCAAACAGCAACACCAACAACAACAACAACAAAGCACAAGCAGTCGAACTACGAAATCAATTCAGCTGCACTGACAGATACCCTAGGATTTTGTAAATCTTAATTTATTATTTTATATATGTGGAAATTAATAATCACTTTATAGACATATATTAAAATTAAAGTAAAGGGTCTAAAAATAGCTTAAACAATATGCTCGCTTTCTCTTTAATTAATAATAATAAAAATTGAATATATATTTATTAATAATTAGTTATTTATTTAAAAATCCCTTAGACAATTTATCCGTCGTTACCCATAATTATTAAAAATTGTATATTTATTTTAAAATGCCTTGAATAGATTGAGATAAATAGCGCTCTTTCCCATAATTTTATAATTTCACAATTATTGAATATAATATATTTTAACTTTATTATTTATTATCATTTGATCATTTTATTGCACTTTATTTGAGGTATACTATATATGTATGTATATTTAAACCAGGATCTCATTAGGGCGATTTGAATTATTTTTTTTCAGCCAAACTGTGAACCAAACTAAATTTTAACCAAATTACTAAACCCCAACTCGAATTAAACCAAACTTTTCGGTTTAATTTAATTTATTGGAAACATAATAATAATAAATAATAAAATTCGATTTATCTATATAAAACATAAGTATAAAGCTCTTTATGATTACTATACCCTGTACTCATTATATTAATTAGACCCTGAACTTTAAAACAGTACAAAAGAGTCTATTAAATTTTTTTTTTTTTAAATTAAATATATTTTAATTGTATCTTTGATTAAAAAAAAAACTTTAAAGCTACACTAAAAACCTTAAATATTATATTGTATATTTATTTATTTTTTAATATATTTAAAGATTATTACATTTCTATATGTAATTAAAGCAGCCCGCTCTGCAGACTGTTTTACAGGGTATGCGGAGCAAGCAGCCGAACATAAAGAAGCGCAACTGCAACAAGAGCAAATGCAAGTAATTGAAAAGCAGCAAAAGCAACAGCTGCATCAACAACAACAACAACAACAACAACTGCAACAACTGCAACAACACTCAAGTGAGCTGTTGTTGTCTTTATTGTTGTTGATAGTTGCAGCTGCTGTTTGCCAGGCTTCAAGCAGCCCTCGCTCCACTGTGCCTCAAAGTAAAGTTAAGCAAGAGCCAAGATTACGTATCCCATATGTGAGAGAGAGTGTGTGTGAGCGAGTGTGTGTGTGTGTGTGTGTGTGTGTGTGTGTAGCGTAAGTGTGTGCGTTGTCTGGCAAACGTGTCATATGCGCGTTATGCTTTTCTATATAATTATATATAATTAATGGCATTACGCCCTTCACAATGACTGCCCAAGATATTCAATTTGTCAACACACAAAAGTCGAGCGGAATCTCCCTTACCCCCTCCTCTCCCCCCCTCCCCTTTCCACGTGCACTCTGCCTCTTTAGCTTGGCTTACACTACTGTCAGTACAGACATTGCTCATACGCCTCATAAGCCTCAAAAGAAGCATTAATGTCTATAAATATATACAGACAGCGAGAAGCAGCCAGAAAAAATTGACTTATGAATAATATAGTTGATAACAATTTGTATTTAAATTAAATTATATTCTATTTGTAATGAATTAACAAACTTAACGGATTTAAAAAATTTGTTTATGTATTATATCACAAATAGAATTATGGACATTATACTGTATATTAATATAAATTCTTTTCACAATTATTTATTTTATTTATTCGCTTAGTATTATTTATGCATTATTATATGGTATATATTAAAATGTACATTTTTTTACTTTTTATTAAATAATTATTATACTGTATATTAATATAAATTCCTTTCACATTTATTTATTTTATTTATTCGCTAGGTTTCATTTATGTATTAGTATATAGCATACATTAATATGTACATTTATTTTACTTTTTATTAATTAATTATTATTATTTATTTTCTTTATTGTTTCACTTTGTTTTTTTCGTATTGTTATTTATTACTTTCTTCCATAATTTATACTTATTTTCCCTAAGTCCTCGCTTCGCTCGGTTGGCAACACCCTGGGGTTAATTAATGTTAAATTCATGCTGGCCCAACTCTCATAGCCAGAACTTTCGTAGGCCCAACTCTAACCCAGCTCCCGCTGACCCAACTCTCGCATTTCAAACTCTTGCTGGCCGAACTCTATTGTGCTGATCTCGCAACTCTACTCAGCTATTATTATTAATTTCGTTTTATTTGATTTACGCTATTTACTTACAATAATTTAAACTATTTAAAAGTGTTTAACAATATACGTAAAACGAATGAAAAGTTAAATCCCCGTTAAGTTTTCCTTACAATTTTGCGCCGTGTATGGAAGCCAGCGCAAATCCGTTTGATTGTCGCCAACAACTGACCCCAGAGGCGTCCTCTTGCTGCGTCTCTTGGTTGCACGCTCGTTAGCATTAGCTGACCTACAGCAACAGCAACAGCAACAACAACAGCAGCAACAACTGCAACAGTAACGGCAAAAAGCACAGACTGTGCCCACATCTATCCGTCTATCCGTCTGTCTGTCTGTCCGTCCGTCTGTCCGTCCATCCGTAACTCCGTCCGCTCTGTCCATGCAATCCAGCTTAGTCATGCCCAGCAGCCCTGCGTCCAAGTCGAATTTGCACTCCCTATCCAGCTGTATGTGACTTGCATGCGACTCGCACACAGTGAGCGCCAAAAGTTTGCCGACTTTCAATTCCAGCCACAAACAAAAAATAAACCACACGCCATAGAATTGTCGATTGCGGCCAAAAGATTTGGCCAGTTGGTGGCACGTGTTCTCTCTGCCCTCTCTCTCTCTCTCTCTCTCTCTCTCTCTCTCTCTCTCTATTTATCTCTGTCTGTCTCTGTCCGTCTGTCCTTATGTCCCTACGTTCTGCTTGCAATCATATGGCGCAGCATCATTAAACCCAACCGTATGCCCCCGGGATCAGCAACCGAATTGAGGCCAAAATGACGCACAAATTTGACAAATTGCGCCAAAAAAAAAATTATATA
>JAWNNJ010000426.1:0-12758 GCA_035045125.1 Hypselothyrea guttata | reverse complement strand
ATTAATTAATGCTAAATAAAAACTCAAACAACAGTAATTTTCTAGCAAATATTTTAGAAAAAAAGTAATTGTGTATTATAGCTATTTTCAGCTTAATTTGGCCAAAGTCTGGCAACACTAGCGTGAGAGCATGCGAAGCTGCGTCTCAGCCAAAGACGGGCTTGTTAGGGGGAGTAGGCCGAGGAGGCTAGAGAAGCGGAGAGAATGAGAGAATGAGAGACTGAGAAACCGAGCAACTGGTTCTGGGCAACAACTAACTTGTTTTTCGTACGTCTGGCTTTGGTTTTTTATTGCAATACAAACGCAAATGCAAATAAAAAATAAAATAAAAATAAACACAAAAAAAGAAATAATTTAAGAAACTTGTTTGGCTTACTTACCAAATTAAAAACAAAGAGTTCGGCGTTTGCAAATTCGCTGATATGGCAACTCCTTCTGCGCTCTTTTAATTGATTTCCTTATTTCGCTGCTCTCTCGCTCTCTCTCTCTCTCTCTCTCTCTGTTTGATCAGATCACAAACAAATATTTTACACGTTTTATTTGCAGAACTAATACATGGATATTACGTATTTTTATTTGACTATTTATATAAAAAGAGACGGATTTTAGCTTGGCAACCACCGAATTTCATATAAACTCATAACCGAGGTCAACAACAACAACAACAACAACAACAACAACAACAACAACAAAATTAAGAACACGTTTTCAAAACACCAAAAACTTAATGGAAAATTGCCATTTGTTGATTAAACATTTGTGGAATTCAATTGCATTTCGCATAGTTGATCAATTAATATATATTTAATTATGTTTTCGCCTTCCTAGCGCTTTCGCACCACTAACAACACGCAACAACAACAACAACAAATTCGACGAAACCGCTCACTTTTGCTCCCGTTCCCTCTCACGATGCTCTTCCCAACAGTGCTGCCCATTTAGCTATATTTCTATTCCAAAATATACACTGTCATATATGATATTCTACATTGATTAAATTTTTGTCAAGTATATTTTTGCTTTAATTTGTATGTTAATTTTTATTTTATTTTGTAATAGAAATATATATATATTTTTATTTTTAAAATATATTTTCAAACATTTATTTTTTTTTTTTTAGATATTTTATGCTAATAATTTCGCTATTTTTGGCATTACTGCTGCCATCACGTAGAGTTCCATTAATGCTCAGCTTAAGTCGACTCAAAAATATAACAATTTTTTTAAAATTGTATTTTATTTTAATTTTATGAAATTAATTTTTTTTTTTACATTTTATGCTGCAAATCTGGCTATTTCTGACAACACTGCTGCAAACACGTAGAATTCTATTATTGCTCAGCTTTAATCTACTCAAAAATATAACATTATTTTGTATATAGCATTTTATTTTAATGTTTTTTTATGCATAATTAAATTTTTGTTTTCTTTTTAGATATTTTATGCTGCAAATCTGGCTATTTCTGACAACACTGCTGCAAACACGTAGAATTCTATTATTGCTCAGCTTTAATCTACTCAAAAATATAATATTATTTTGTATATTGCATTTTATTTTAATGTTTATTATTTTTTAATGCATAATTAAATTTTTTTATTTTTTTTTCAGATTTTTTATGCTGCAAATCTGGCTATTTCTGACAACACTGCTGCCATCACGTACAAGCGCTGCTTTTGGTGGGCTTTAAACTCTTTTCGGTTGTTGTTTAAATTTGCCACGAATTTGTTTGTTGTCGTGCTGTTGCCGTTAAGAATTTCAATACAATTTTTGGCCTAAATTGCATTTTCACTTTTACACACACACACACGCACGCACTCACACACGCACACACAAACACTCAGCCTCACACGCACACTGGTGCAGTGCAGTTGCATTCTTTTGCTGCTTGCGTTATCTTGGTGATTATGAATTAAGGCACTTTTTTATTTACATTGCAACGTGTTCTTCGGCTGTGGCGCGGCAAATGCAAATTATCAATTTCTGCGGCAACACAGGGAAACAACAACAAACGACGACACAAAAGTATAAAACCAAATAATAACAACAATCGCGTCCGTCTCGTTCAATGTTTTTTTTTGACTGAGCAAAATGTTGTTTGCGTATCGATGTGGCGCATATCGATATGCGATTAGCTGCTCACATATCGAATACGCCTATCGATGCCGCCTGGCGAGCAACTTTGCAAACTACAGCAAGTTGCAGGCGCCATCTATTGCATACAAATGAAAGCTTGTGGGAATGTTGAGAAGTTATATGCATTTCATTTTAAATTAAATTATTAATATTTTAAGCAAGCTGAGCATGCTTTGCTGCATTTTATTTAAAACGTTTTACTTTTCAAACATTAAATTAAGTTTGTTGTGGTTTTAGTTGAAAATCTTAGCTTTCTTGCGTTAGCAATGTGTCTTGCAGAAGCTGGTTGCTACAGCATGTTTGGTGCTGCCAAAATATATTAAAAATTTCAGCCCATTGTAACGAGAAAATTAAGGTTGATAATTTAAAAAAAATAACTGAGCATGCTTTGTTGTATTTAAAACAAAATTCGACTAGTTATGACACCATTTGTGCATTAAATTAAATTTGTTTAGTTTTTATATAAAAATTTGTAGCTATTTTGTTTCTTGCAGAAGCTGGATGCAATGCAAACTATTGCGCGTTGCGCAATGTGACCAGAGGCACTTTCGCTTAACATCCGCCATCCGCAGTGTGCGACTATTTGGTATTTTGCGGCGAGTGCAGGCAATTGTATCGAACGAAAAAAGATTGTGGAATCGTCGTCAACGTCGCAAAGTGAAAAAAACTGTGAATTAATTTTAATAAAAAGAGAACTTTAAAACTAATAATAAGATGAATGAGGAATACGATGCGATAGTGCTGGGCACCGGCCTCAAGGAGTGCATATTGAGCGGCATGCTCTCCGTGTCCGGCAAGAAGGTGCTGCATATTGATCGCAATAAATACTACGGCGGAGAATCCGCCTCAATTACGCCCCTGGAGGAGCTTTTCCAGCGCTACGGCCTGGAGGCGCCGGGCAATAAGTTTGGGCGTGGCCGGGACTGGAACGTCGATCTGATACCCAAGTTCCTGATGGCCAATGGCCAATTGGTCAAGCTGCTGATACACACGGGCGTTACCCGTTATCTGGAATTCAAGTCCATCGAGGGCAGTTACGTCTACAAGGGCGGAAAAATCGCCAAGGTGCCGGTCGACCAGAAGGAGGCCCTGGCATCCGATCTCATGGGTATGACTTTGCAAAAATGCATTAAAAAAATTAAATTCACCAAAAAATGCCAAAAAAAAAAACCGAAAAAAAGCTAGCGAAAAATTATATGTATGTACATACATAATTTCGCTTTTATCGCGCTCCCCTTTTGGCCGCCGTTTTCTCCATCTTTCTTTGTCTCGGCTTACACACACACACACACACACACATGCACATTTGGCGATTGGCACTCGCTGCGTTGTTGCTGTTTGCGCCAGTGACTGTGACACGTATTTGTAGTTGCTGTGTGTGTGTATCGTGTCTGTCTCTGTGTGTGTGTGCGTCAGTGCTGTCGAGCTTTGGGCACGCGCGTAAGCTAGATTTGAAGCAAGCATAAGCTTAAAATAGCTAAACATAATAAAATATAACACAAATGAATGTTTTTCTTACAGTTTTTATTTAGCATTAATTTAATAATATTGTCAACTTTTCGTTAGTATATCTATTAGTTGATTAAACTAAGTCTATATATTTTATCGACAAACGATAAGAATTAAGTACTCTAGTACTTTTGTTTTGGCGTGATTCATAGCTAGGCAATTTAAAACAATATTGTATAGTCTATAATTATTTTTTTTTTTTTTTTTTGTGAAAATATAAAAATTTATTTACTATATTTTATGGTATACTATTACTGTTATGTGTAGTAATTTATACCATAGTGATGTGTAATATTTCAATTTATATATACAATTGTATATATTTACTCCTAAAAAATAGGGTTTTTAAATTTAAAACAATATTGTATAGTCTATAATTATAGTTTTAATGTTTTCTATACAATATTGTATAGTCTATAATTATAGTTTTAATTTTTTCTAGCATGTAAATGTATTGATGCAGATCAAGTTGAAAATTTATAAGCTTTTCTATTTTTAAATATGATCCATCAAGCTTATAATAACCAAACTGCCAACACTGTTGAGCAAGGGCCGCGTAATTATCGGCTGGCCTTGCCAATTTTGCAGGTTTTAGAAATTATATTTAGTCTAATTAAAAATATTTTTGAAAGTTCATAATTATTTTTTTACCATTATTATTGACTATATTTTGGTGGATTACTTTAATGTATTTTTATTACATTGTGTTTGTTTAGATATTTTTAAATATTTTTGTTATAATCTTATATTTTAAAATATATACTACAGTAGAATCCGGTTATAACGACGCCGCTTATAGCGTCCGTCCGGTTATTGCGACGAAAACTCGATGGTTTGGTTGGTCCCCATACAAACTTATATGAAACGGCCTCCGCTTATAACGACTCCGCTTTTAGCGACAAACCGCTTATAACGACGAGATTTTTCAATTTCAATTCAATTTTTCATTTCAATTCAACCGGATATTGCGACGTGCCGAACAAAAAAAAAAATTTTAAAGAGGAAAATTTGATTTCTTTAACAATGCTAAAAGAAGCAAACAAAATCATGGATTTTGTGTTTTTTCAATACGAAAAACAAACAAAATCATGGATTTTGTCTTCCGGATATAACGACGTCGGTCCCTTGAAAGTCGCTATAACCGGATTCTACTGTATTAAATTTTTTGTTTTGATTAAAAAATTAATTTGTTTTATTTTAAAACCTATTACGAACATGACATCCATAATATAAAAAAAAAATTTTTTTTTTGCTCCTTTCGGATAGTGCGTCTGCCGGATATAACGACGTAAAATCGTCGGTCCCTTGAATGTCGCTATAACCGGATTCTACTGTATTTTAAAATAAGCTAATTTCAAAAATTAAGTGTATGCTATTTATAAATTATTTTTCAATATTTTTATTAACTATATTTTTATAATTATTTATTTTAATGTATTTTTATACTTTTTTTTAATATTTTTTTTAGCCATTTTTTTTTATATTTTATTTATCTAAATCTAGCTAGTATTTGTGGCAACACTGTTTGCAGCCCGCCTCTCGCTGCCCATATTTCAAGTGCTTTTTAGCTGCTCAGATGCTGTGCGCTCAGCTTTACATCGAGTAGAAAGGTGTAAAGCTCAAAAAGCGCATTATTCTATGTTCTCTTTTGAGCAGCATTTCACACACACACACACACACACTTGCACACACTTGCCAATTAGCATGCTGGAGTTGCCAGCTGTTTGTGTGCTGCGATGTGGCAACGCTGCGCTATATATTTTCAAGCAATTAACCGTTGCGCTGATTCATACATATGTTTGTATGTATGTATATATATTTGTTGCTTTCTTTTGGCCAAGTTTGTTGTTGTTGCTGTTATTTGGCTTTAAACAATTGCGACTCGCTTTTAGTGGCAATTAGCCAATCTCGTTGCATTTTTAATTGCTTTACTACGTTTCTATTTTTTGTTTATTGCGAATTTCTCTCTTGCCAATTCTGTTTTTGGCCATAAAAAAATGGCCAGCACACGCAAGGCGCATTGAACCCTTTCACTAACAACCGTTATGTACGGCATCATACGCGTATGACCGACTGCCAGACAGAGCGGTCATATGAACAGCTCGTATGACGTCATGCTCGGGCTCTGCTCGGTGGTGGTTTAGGCCAAAATTAGCGGTTTCAAATTATACTCTTGGCCTGGGGTACAGTGCAGCAAGCCTAAAATGAACAGCACATCAATAATAAATAATCTTTTTGTAAGCATATTTCCCAGCAAACTTTAGCTAGTAAGCAAGTGTCGCCAGTGATTCGCCAAGCTGTGTAAATGACGATATTGCATAATAACCTTTCTAATCTTTGGTTGGAGCTGAGAAACTTACGCGAGCGTTTTAAGAGAATTACGAAAGTTTCCATCATCATTGTCGAGGAAGTGTTGCCTAGGAGTATCACAGAAGTGTCGCCGAAGCGTCTCCAAGCATTGTCGTCTCTCACGCTCATTTCGTTTATTTTTCATCGCTAGACTATCGCTAAGATGTTTATATTAAAACAGTCCTTCCTAATTTCTTCCAGTCGACAGTTGGAAGACACTTCTTGGCGATAGGCAAAATTAATGGCTATTCATATGCCAAAACATTCTTGACCTATCTATTGACTATCTTATAGGCGACACTGCTAGAATTACCAAATGCTATATTCTATATTCCAGGTGACACTTAAAGGACACTTCTTGGCGATAGGCGTTAGAAATGTCATATTATATACTAAAACATTCCTTATCTATCTACCAACTATCTTGCTGGCGACACTTCCTGGCGTTATGCTTTAAAAATATCACAAATTTGTTGTATAACTTGTAAACCAATCTAAAATCATTATTTTCTCTCTGTTGCAGGCATGTTCGAGAAGCGTCGCTTCCGCAATTTCCTGATCTACGTGCAGGACTTTAAGGAGGATGATCCCAAGAGCTGGAAGGACTTTGATCCCACCAAAGCCAACATGCAGGGACTCTACGATAAGTTCGGTCTGGACAAGAACACCCAGGACTTCACTGGCCACGCCCTTGCGCTGTTCCGGGACGACGAATATCTGAACGAGCCCGCCGTGAACACCATACGACGCATCAAACTGTACTCGGATTCGTTGGCGAGATACGGCAAGTCGCCCTACCTCTATCCGATGTACGGTCTGGGAGAGCTGCCTCAGGGCTTTGCTCGGCTCTCGGCCATCTATGGCGGCACCTATATGCTGGACAAACCGATCGATGAGATCGTGCTGGGCGAGGGCGGCAAGGTGGTGGGCGTGCGCTCGGGCGAGGAGATCGCCAAGTGCAAGCAGGTCTACTGCGACCCCAGCTACGTGCCCGATAAGGTAACTATATCTCGCAGGGACCCCAAAAAATGATTACAGTTGCATTTTTTAATGAAAAAAAAAATTAATCATTTAGAATCGACTTACATAAAAAAAGAGGTCATTTTAAGCCTTATTCGACCATCTATTTCAATAATAATTTTTTAATTCGTATTTTTATGGTACTTTTGTTCATCAATGTCGCTTAACTTAGAGTAATTTCATAATAATTACAAAAAAGGCATTAGTGTTCAGTAATTATAATTAATGATTGTTGATTATTATAATTGATTATTATTTTTACTTAAAATGATTCTCACTAATAGATTTCAGGCATCATATGAGGTGTTTTATACCCTTTACCCATTCAAAATGGGTAAAAACAGGGTTAATAAGTTTGGGAGAATGTATAGTATGTAACAGGCAGAAGGAGGCTTGGCAGCCCTGACAAAGTATATATATTAATGATCAGGGAGACGAACTGAGTCGAAATAGACATGTCTGTGTGTCTGTCCGTCCGTCCGTCCGTCCGTCTTTCCGTCTGTTCGTTTATATGAACGCGTCGATTTTGGAAACTACAGCAGCTAGAGCTGTAATTCTTTTGCTAGGTAGGTAAATAATATAAGCAGATGAAGTTTATTTCAAATTTTGGATGCCACGCCTCCTTCACGCCCAAAAATCAATAAAACCCACATAACATCGTAATTTGAAACATAGAAAGTTAAATAACAAGTGTAATGTTAAACATAAAACGTAGTTATTCGGAATATATACTATCTTCTATTTTTTATTTATACCCTGTAATCATTGAAAAATGATAAGTACAAGGTTATTTTTGCTTAACACTTATAATTATTTATAATGATTAAAATTTACTCAAAATTAATCGCTATTGATGAATAATATCCTAAAAATCAATATACAAAAAATAAAACTTGTAATCATTACGGTCCCTTATATCTTGTATACATCTTATCAGCTATATATTTTATTGATTATTGATTAATCTCTATCTTTGACAGGTGCGCAAGCGCGGCAAGGTCATACGCTGCATTTGCATTTTGGATCATCCGGTGACGAGCACCAAGGATGCGCTATCCACCCAGATAATCATTCCACAGAAGCAGGTCGGACGTAAGTCCGATATTTACGTGTCGCTGGTCAGTTCGACCCATCAGGTGGCCGCCAAGGGCTGGTTTGTGGGCATGGTGTCGACCACGGTGGAGTCGGAGAATCCGGAGGCTGAGATCAAGCCCGGCCTGGATTTGCTCGAACCGATTGCACAAAAGTTTGTCACCATTTCGGACTACTTGGAACCCGTTGATCCCGGACAGGATTCGCAGATCTTCATCTCGGAATCCTACGATGCGACCACGCACTTTGAGACCACTTGCCTCGACGTCTTGAACATCTTCAAGCGCGGCACAGGCGAGACCTTCGACTTCTCCAAGATCAAGCACGAGCTGGGCGATGAAGAGCAGTAAGCAGGGAAGGCAAATCACGATCTGTGGTGCTCTGGTGAAGCGGAAATCTACAACAACAACAACAACAACTATTGCATACAACATCAAACAATTCAGGCAAAGTTTCGTTGTTAACGAAATAAATCCCAAAAGCGATTCAAAACTAAAGCTATACAAAATAAAACATCTGCAAACAACAACAACAAATGTATTCGAAAACTAAACTAAAAATCAGTTTTTTGTGTCGCTTGCTTAATGCAGAATTGGATATGCCTAGGATCATAGAAACATAAAAGATATAATAATAAAATTATATACGCGCAACATAACGGAACATAATATGAATAAGGGGGCATATTTGATGTATTAGCCAAAACATAAAGTTAAAAAACAAAAATGAATTCAAAATACCAATTGATTGTTGTGAAAACGGATAAATAAAACTTTGATGTATAATCTCAGCCCCAAGACACTTTTCCAGCTTTCACACTTTCCCCCAGAGGAGCTACAGTCTGCTTTTACACCCCCCACACACCCCGTACACCCCATACACATAGGGATAATGCTCCCCACAAATAAACTACGCTCGATGTGCTTGCGATTCGGTTGCATACAATAAATAACGATCGATGTACACTCTATATAGTCTATATATATGTCTGTGCATCCGCTATCGGTAGTTGCTTTTCATTCTGTTCTGTTCATTGTGATCTGGAAGAAACATCATGCAAATACATATATACGACATATTTTGTAATCCCAAAAATACCATAAATCAAATCAAATCAAAGGAAAGCAAACGAAATCAGCGGACTAAACTGGAATAAACGTGTTTATTTGTGCATGCCCACACTATAAATTATATATATTATGATTATGAATATACCAGCAGAGTTCTACAAACACATGGATTAACTATGGTATTCCGCATTTTCAGAATTTACATTTTTAATAAAAATTCAAAAACGAAAATGAAAAATAAAAAATGTATACTGAACGAAAGTTATGTGAATTTTACTGTGAGTGAAAAACGATTTCTGGATTTACTTTGAGTGAAAAACTTGCGTGGAAGAGCTTTTATAGAGGTGAATTTTGGATGAAGAAACGAATGCAGGTTTATAATTTATGTGGGTCTAGAAGTTCCTATAAAGAGAAATGAGAGATTTATGGATTTTATGAGTGAGAGCAAATCTTATTTATTGGTTTTTATTGGTCTAAACAAAGTTTGAAAAGAGCGGATTTTTGGCTTTATAGTCATTAAAAAATTTAAGGTAGATTTATAATTTTAATTTTAATCTTGTTTAAAAAGAGATTTTTGAATTTACTACGAGTAAACACGATGACAACGCTGATAGTTTTATGGGCCTAGAAGCTCGTATAGAGAAAATTTTTGGATTTACCACTCATAGTGAAATAGTTAGGTTAGAGAGTATTTTCAGATTTACTGCCAGTTAAAAATGTGAAGCTCGTATAGAAACCATTTTTGGATTTACTACGAGTGAAAAACGAGAACAGAATTATAATATTAATGGGGCAAGAGGAAGTTATTGTAAAATAGAGAGGATTTTTGGATGTACGGTCTAGAAAACGAGAGCAGAATTAAAATTTTAATGGGCCTAGAAGAAGTTTGAAGTTTACTGGGAGTGAAAAATAGAAGGCAGATTTATAATTCTTATGGAAATAAATATATCTCGTCTAGAGAGCATGTGAAGTTTATTGGATGGGAGTCTATTAGAAAGAGAACGCGAGAAAACGGTAAATGTGTGAGTGAGTGAGAACGGAGATAGCGTTCGATGTGTCTTCGGCTCCTGACGGTGCTCAGAGGAAAGATTTAATCTGTCTTCGGCCAAATCGTGATGAATGCTGAATGAGATTATGCAGAAGTAAGTATTTTAAACTTTGTTATATGTATGTACATAGTAGAGAATATAAGACTTATAAGATGAAATTGAAAGGTTATCATCCGAGAATTCTATTATTTAAGATTAAAGCATGGCATACATGAAAATTAAGAAGAAGAAGCATTGCTGTATTAAATATAAAACTGATGTGCCACTTCCAGTGTTTTATATCTTAAAATAGGTTTCCAAACCCGTAGTTTTTCTATTACAGTGGAGGATATTCGTTGTACTATTTTAGGAAACTCCGAATTCTCTGACTAATACATGAAATTTGTTTTCTAAATAACTTTGGTATTTATATTCCAATCGTTATCATATTTTCATCATAGCTTAGCAGAGAGCCTAGTTCAGTTGTGCAACATTTAAACTTTAAAACTGAGTATAATTTACGGGTTTTCCCGCTTCACGGAGCAGATGTTTTTTCGTGCGGGTAGCTTATCAAAGCATTAGCAAATATATGCAGGATATGCCCAAATGAACCCGCTGAAAATGTTAAATATTTAAGCATCTATGCATAATTTAGCCTACGCCTACGTATGCAAGGGAGCATCAAGGAATTCTAGAAAAAATTCCCTGACACAATTACAAATTCTTTGGCGCGTGTTGGGCATGCATACGAGAGCAAGGCAAACGCTAAGAGGGAGCACAAAAAAAAATCTAAAATAAATATGTGTAGTGGAAAATGCATGTGGTCGGCAAAAGTTTAACTTGGCCATAAGCTTGGTCCAACCGCTCCTACGAACAGGGCCAAGAGGGCCTAGGGTCTGTCCATGTGTGTGTCTGCTGTGTCTGTTGTGTCGCTCCTTGTTGATTTTCCCTTGTTCGGTTTTTCCAGTAATGCTGTCGTTGACAGTTTCTTTCGCAACTGTCCAACAAAATGCCTGCCGACTGCATTTTTTTCAATTTCCGTCCGGGAACGTGAGCTTGTCAAGTGGCCCAGGGAGATGGGTGGAGGGAGGAGGCTAAAGGGAGGTTAAGGGGGCGAATTGGCGCACATTTTACTCTTGTATTTATGGTATTTGCTCTTCGAACTGGTCACGTCAAGTGCGTAAGAAGCTAAGAATGGGATATCGAGTGCATTAGTGATAGCTACAGACAAAGAGGAAACGAGGGAACGAGTTAAAAGGAAAGTTTAATACACCCATTGATAAGGAGAAAGTACAGCCAATGAATTTGAAATTAACTTAAAAAAGTTCATTGTCTTCAGAGCTGTTTCCACCGCCGTAAAATCAATACTTTGCTGTATATTTTTATAGTCTCTTAAAGCATAGATAAATAATGACATAAACTGTACATGAAATTGCAAGGCTGCAGTTTTTAAACTGCGGGAGTAATATACTTTAATAATTTACGGCAGAACAGATAAAGCTATTGGAAATATATTCCAAATTTTATGTCTCTAGCTTTATGGGTATCTATTTTTATTTCCAATAAAAAGTGGACAATTGCGCAAAAGCACCCAAGAAATAAATGTGCTAGTTTTAAGTATAACTATATAAAATATAATTATTATATAGATAGAACTACGTTTTAAGTAGAACTATATATAATAAAATTCTTATATAGATAGTACTACGTTTTAAAACTGCATAAAAAATTAAAAAATAAAATTAATTAGAATTAAAAAAGATTGTATCTTGCTTTAGCCAGTACCCAAAATTCTTGGCCTTATTCTTGATAGATATTAGATAATTAAATAGGTTATTAAATATTGCTCGGGCTTAAAGGAAAATATTTTAAACTTGAAACAAGAACGTAAGATTCTCTTATGGAGTTTCGTTTAAATGCCAATCGTAGTTTTCGAACCAGCGTGCTGCAGCGTTGCCAATTTTAGGAATTTTCTTTATTATATATTTATTTTCATAATCTACATTGTTTTAATTCTTTTAATTTAATTTTTAGATTTTTGCATATACTACTTTTTTTTACAGTTTCACATTGGTTTCAAAAGCTGAAAAAATAAAATGAAATAAATTGAATTTCGAATTCGTATTAATTTAAGACCAAAATAAGCTTTTTTTTTAAGTACAGAACGTACTTGAATTGTTATCGTTAAAGTTCGTTTCAAAAAGTTTTTGTTGGAATTAAGTGCCGAGTTTTAGAAGCAATTGAACTGGTCGGTTTTCTAAAATCTTTGTCATAGGGCACAATAAGTTTAGGTCGCAAAATTACCTTTTTAAATAATATCAATAGTTACGATTTTCGGATGCGAATTGTTTTCTGAGTTGGCTTTCCCTTTTACCTTTCGTCTAGTATATATAAATTTCCTTTTTCCCATTTCCTTTTTAATTTACTTTCTGCATATAGGCATACTCTATATATATATTTGCCCATTTAGATGATAAACTTCTGAAAATCCTTTGCTCTTTTTAATTCGCTTTCAGCATATAGGCATACTCTATATATACATATATACATATATAT
>JAWNNJ010000425.1:0-13836 GCA_035045125.1 Hypselothyrea guttata | reverse complement strand
AAAAACCCCCCAAATTGGCAACGCTGATTTTGTCCCCATCTTCCATATTCTCTGCTTTTTAACCTCTTCTTTTGCGTTTGCTTTTATTAAACTTTGCTTTTATTGTTTCATTCACTTTGGGGCTTGTCTGTATAGATATTGCTTTGATTTCGTTTATCTGACTTCGATTTTACGACTCTTTGTCATGCCAGAGGCAAAGAGCCGATTAACACAAAATACAATAAATGTTTGGCTTGCTCTTTTATGGCCAAAGAAAAAACTATTAATTCGTGCTTGAAATTTGTGCGATGTCATTCGCTTTTTAGTTTTGACCTCTGCTATTGCTGAATTATTTTATTCACTTAGGAGAATCAGTAATTTATTTGTGTGACTAAGTGAAATCATTTATTAAAGTAGTGCAAGGGTAACTAACTGTAATTGCAACTAATAATAATATATATAATAGTAAATGCTATATGAGTTATTTATAGTGGCCATATATCAACTCCAATTGTCTCTAGTTGTAGATCTTTTTACAGCTTAAAGGGATTACTCAATGGATTACACATTTCGTCACCTCATTCAACTTGTGGCGGGTGCATAAAGAACACAAACATAAAAACTTTAGAAAATAAACAGTCGTGTGCCAAATTCAAATTTAGATTTCGGTGTCGACACGCGTTTGGGTTTGTCCGATTCTGCCAAATACATATATACAAACAAACATACACATGTTTGTTTGTATGTTTGCATGTTTGTATATTCAATGTATGTTGTACATGTTCAACACAAACATACGGGCTTTTTCCATTAAATCGAAATTAGTTCATCACTTAATGAAATTGAATTAAAATTGCCAAATTGGCAGAGATGTATAAATGTTTATTAAAGCTACAATTTTGTTGTTTTATTCTTGAGGTATTTTTATGGCAATACCCTGCTAAAAAGATAGAAAATTATTGTTTTTCCTCATCTATAAAATGTTTGAAATATATGTACTTTGATGAATTATAACCTAAACCATATAAAATTTACATTTATTATTTTTGTATTTTTATTAGCAAGATAATTTTTATATTTTTATTTGATTATTATACTTTAATTTAAGTAGAATTTAAACTATTAGACAATTATTTTTTTTTGTATAATTATTATTTTGATTTATTAAAATGTCTAATATATTTCAAATTTTTCTTTAATTTATTTTTTATTTTCAGTAGAATTCAAACTATCAAATATTTTATAATAATTTGCAATAACTTTATTTTATGCAGAATTTAAATAATGAAATATTTTACCTTTATTTTTGTCCATTTATTTTTCGTTAGTATATTTTTGATTTATTATTACGTAAATTACATACATATATACAAAGATATATTTAAATTATATAATAGATTAGTTTTAATTTTTTTTAGAAAATTCTTCAACATTTTACAATTATTTTTGTTGAATTAAATATGCTTTTATTTTTTTAATTTCCAGTATTTAATTTTAATTTTAAGTATTTTGAATTAAATTAAATTACTTCTATTTAATTTCTATAGAATTTATGCATTTGCTCTGAGTATTTGTAACAATTTTCTATATATTCTACATTTGTTTGCTTTTGTTCGTATTCCGTTTGACTTTCTTAGCTCATCTATTTGCATATTCAACTATATCATTTAAATATTTAAATTCATGGTCCATTGACCATTTGTTTGCTGAGTGTTGCTATAAATTTGGAAGCTCATGCCTCGTTTGTTTTATGGCATAAACATCGAATCCGCCTGCATTGGGTTTAGATATACTACCTCATGGTCGCTAAGGACCGTTGAACTTTTGAGTTACTTTTGCCCAGAGCTAACAAATGATTGTCCAAGTGTTTAAGCTCCGTCAGCTTTAGGCATTGCGTCTTTCAGCTGCAAAAACTTGAACTGAATTATTGGTTGTAGCTGTATTTTTGGCTACAGCTTTCAATGAAGTTATGATGATGGAATGCTATTTATAGCAATAAATATTATCAGATGTATCTCAGCTGGCTGGAGCGTCAGAGTTAAATTTGAATTGACTTGTCACACCCTGAACTTTGTCGTCGTTGGCCATCGATTAATGTAGTAGTATGTTTTGAAAATGTTCAAAACTCGCGTATAATACCAATCTACATTCTCCTCGTTGCCTTTCCTTACCCCCACACTTCGGCCGACCTCGCTTTGCTCTGTGACCTTGCTTTTTCGGTTTTCCTATGCGTGTATTTCGGCTTTTTGTTTGTCGTTTTCGTGATATTTTACGCTTTTTGGCAGCTTATCGGAAGCTTGAAATCAAGGGCAAACTTTGAACCAACGGATACCACAGTCAAAGGGGTGGCCGAATGTCTGCGGGTGTCCGCGGGTTCGTTCAACTTTTTCATGCGTAATTAGCAGCAGTTGAACACGAATTTTTAAATATTTTCAGTACCTTTTTTAAACGGTTGAAAAACTAAAAAAACTAGTGGAAACATTTAAAAGCGTAGCAGAAGATAAACTAAATTAGAACTGAGAGTTGGAAGTTGTGGTTAAGATTAAAATAAAATCTTTTATTTTGTCATAAGCAATTCAAATAATTGCTTCTTTGTATTTTAAACAATTTAATGTATAAATATAAAATACAAATATTTGTTCTTATATTTTGCTTTCTATCTGCAGAACATGAACAAAATAAAATCTTCAATTTATTTATTTATTTCCCATATTTTTATAAAGGCTATATTTTATTTTCTTTGTTTTTTATTCATTCTAACTGCAGAAGTTGAGTTAAAAGTTAAAATTATATTCTTTTATTCTGACATTAAAATTGTTAAAATATTTGCTGCTTTTAATATATTATAAAATTTAAAATAACACTAAATTATTTATTTTTCCTCTTTCCTTTTCATTAAAATTTTATAAAAAAAAATCTTTTATTTAGCTATACCAATAAGTTTTTGCTAATTTATATAATAAATAATGCAATATTTTAATCTAAATTACAATAGAAATGTTTGGGCAAATTATTTATCTTTTATTTAGATTTTCTTACTGCAGAAGTTGAGTTCAAAGTTAAAATAGAAACTATCAATTTATACAAAATTATTTAAATATAAATTGTTAATATTTCTATGCAAATTTCTAATATTTTTTTCTCTATTTGTTTTGCAGCTTAACATGGCGTTTGCAGTTGTGGCCTTTGAGGGGGCGACGGAAAGGGCGGCGGGTCTTGAGTGCTAATTGCAAACATCCCGATCCCCCAAAGAACTCAACTCGTACGCACAGAGTATCCAAATAAAAGCAAATCAAGGACTTTAAGCTGAACCTGATGGTGTTGATTGCCAGCGAAGATGCCTTCAGCGAACACCGAAGACTTGCGGCGAAAGTTTCTAGTTGTGCAACAGCAACGCTCCGCCCCTCCCAATCTGAGCAACGAGGGTGTTGCCTCCTCTCTGCCCGCACACCACCAAATGCCCACAATCAGTTCCAATTCAGCTCTGGGAGCAGCCGCAGGCGCAGGCGCAGCAGCTGCAGAGCCGGAGCGCACCTACGTCTTTCCGGGCGCACATCAGGTGGGCGGGGCAGCCACAGGTAGCATGCTGCCCGGCGGACCCGGCATACCCGGTGTGGCCATCATCGCCAGCCCCAGCACAGTGGTGCAGTCGCGTGGTGGCCATGCGCGTTCCGTTAGTCATGGCGGTGGCGCCATTGTCGCCGTCGGTACCAGCGGACGGCCCATCAAGTCAGCCATGAAGGGTCACCAGCGTGCCTTCTCGCAAGGTCAGATAACGGACTCTCCGCCTGGCAGCGGAGGTGCGCCAGCGGGCCGGGGTCACAGCCGTGTGGGTTCCAAAACGGATTTTATACTGCCGCCCGGGCACAAGGATGAGCCGGTGAGGGAGCGGGAATTTGGTCCATCCGCGCCCAGTTCGGCGACGGGGGGACGCGGCCATTCCCGGCAGGCATCCCGTTCCGAGTCCATCTATACGCTGCGCCGCACCGAGGTGCCGCCGTGGTGGAAGCGTTTCACGCTCTGCAACTACAACAACGGCGACAAGTTCGAGGAGCGCAGCTACCGCATGGTGGTGCCCAACCACACGGTGCCACCGAAGACGCCCAAACGGGAGCATCCCAACGGTCAGTTTGTGGGCAACAAGATACGCACAACCAAGTACACGCTGCTCTCCTTCATACCCAAGAACCTGCTGGAGCAGTTCCATCGCGTGGCCAATCTGTACTTCATCTTCATCGTGCTGCTCAACTGGGTGCCAGCCATAAACGCCTTTGGCAAGGAGGTGGCCATGATTCCCGTGCTCTTTGTGCTCGGAGTCACCGCTGTCAAGGATCTCTTCGAGGATCGGCGACGCCGGGCGTCGGACAAGCGGATAAACAACACCACGTGTCGGGTCTACGATGGGTGAGTGTCAAGAACTTCATATTCTAGAGTTAAGTTTGTATATACATGATATTAAATATGTATCATTGGATTGGATTTTTCTCTAAATACTATGCTTTAAGGTGTGATTTATACAGTGGGTTTAAGAGTTAAAATATGGGGTATAAATAGTATAAAGTTATAGATACTTATCTTTATAAGCGGATTTATAGGAATCAATTAAAACAACAAAACATTTTTAAAGTTTTAAAGGTATGATATTAGGGAAAGGAATCAACATAATAAAAGTTGTTTCTTATTTCCAATACTTTGCTTCACATTTCGTACTTGATTAAATATGGGCAAATCCCACGTGTCGCACGCTACATTCGCACGATTTAAGCTAATGAAAATCAATTTTTGGGGGGTTTTTTTTAAGATTTACCGTAAACTTTTGTTATTTGTTTAGAGTGAATTGAGAGTACTTTCGGAGGGTATAAGGTTCAATTTCACTGGAGTCACTGTTTTGAAAATAATTGATAAAATTGTGACGTGTCGCACGCTACACAAAGTGGAAGTTAGTTTGGTTGAAAATTTTCATTTCAAACGCAATTTTTAGCGAATTGTGCAAAATGAACCCTATGAAAGATAATATCCTAAAGAAAGTTAAGAATATTAGAAGACAAAAACCGACCGTTTGGTCTTAATAATGTTTACGGATTTTTAGAAAAGCCGTAAACCCATTGTGTCGCACGCTACGTGTCGCACGCTACACTTTTTCCACTGGCATTAACATAAGACAAAAATCTTTTTATTTAAACAAAACATTATTTATTATATTCATAAATGTGCTTAACAATTATTTTGATATATTATGTATTCATTAACAGTTTTTATTCATAACAATATATAATATATAAAGAGATATTCAATGTTTACATTTTACATTAATGTCAAATTTGGAATTTTGAAAAATGTTAACTTTTGGCATACAAGTGCACACAAAGAGGTTGGGCTGGGTTTGATAAAAATTTGTGCATTTATAATGATCGAAATTTCTTTTTTGCTTTAAATTCTTAAAATTCGATATCTACTTTAATGTTCCATATAAAGAAAAATTACAAAATGTGACATTTAAAAATTGGTCGCTGGTGGACTGTTTCTGGGATTTGCCCATATTGCATATTAGGTATTATTCTACAGCAACTTCTACATATGGAAGGCTGTACAATATCTCAAAACGTCTTATAGAAACTGAATCAGTGAAAAGGAATTCTCTTAAATTCGTTTATTGACTTTCGAATTAATGCCAAAAAGTAACTAATCATGCCCTGTACTTTTGCTGTTAATTCCTCGGAAAACCTTAAGCTATTAATGTTAAAAATGTTCTCAGCCATTCAAACATCTAGTTCTAATAACATCAACTTACAATCGTAAAGCCTAGTCATTATCTTGTTTCTTTTGTTTAAAGATCTGGCAATTCAGGCGTTTTTTAGCTCAGTCAAAACTTTCCCTTGCCAAATTTAAAACAAAGCAATTCGTCAGATTTGTGTCGACCAAAAAACCAAACAAAATGGTAAAAAATGCTACCAGTTTTACGGCATTTTGGACCCACGGCCAAATTGTGGTCTTCGTTTTTGGCCAATGTAAATTCTATGCCTGTGCGATTTGTTGGCTGAGATTAGTTAAAAGCGCGATCTAGAAATCGATAAACAGACAGCGAAAAAGCAGAAAACCAACAACGCCATGAAATAAGCAAATACGATAATTATACAGCAGCGTGGACTGTAATATACCCTGTATTAGAGCTTAACCTGTGGGTTAGACCAAAATATGCATGTTTATAATTTGATTGGCGGTATGTAGGCTTATTAGTTAATTGAAGCTATTAGACTTGAGCTGAACTTGCGGAATTAAAGCTAAATGCTTGTTCAGCTACTTTTTATGCCCATGCAATCGGTAAAAGTAGGGTTAATAATTTCGTGTTTATTTATATAGATCTTGAAACCTATAAGAGCTAGAGCAATCATTTTCGTAACGTACGTAGGTGTATACCAAACGCAGATCAAGTTTATTTTAAATCTTGGGTGCCACGCCCCTTTAGCTTCCAATAAACATAATAGAAATAATTGGAACTATTTAAACAAAAAATAAAAACTATCTACATAAATTATTAATTCTACCAATTCTGTTAATTTCAACAAATTAAGAAAGATATGATGCATCAAAGTTCAGACATAAATACACGTATTATTATTATTTAATATTGAATATATTATAATTGAATTATAAATGTAATGTGGGATAAAAGTTATTTTTTTTTAGATTATATTTTACATATAGGGTACAGGGTATTCTATAGTAGGGCACGTTCGACTGATCGGATAAGCCCATTCTGATTTTGGGTAGCGAGACTTTCCCCTGCAGGTCTGGCGCTAGTCTCCCGCTCTTTGCCGCTCTCTCTTCTGTGTCTCTGTTTGTTTAGCTATGTTGTTATTCTTTCTCTCACCTCTAACACTTGTGCTTCTTCTTGTTTTCCGACGTCTGCGTACTGTCCTACATTCGCAGTTGTTGCTCCGTCCCCAGTTCCGTACGGCGTCCATCTATTTGCCTTGCTGCACGCGTCAACTTTCCAACCCAAGTGACAATTTACTCAGCTTGCATGGCCTATGTAGCCCCGCTTCCCTCTCCTCTCCTCCCTCTCCCCTATCCATCGCTCACCACACATAAGTTAACAGCGCTGATTGAATCTAAAACTTGGCTACCAGTTGGCTTTACCAAGTGCAATACAATCAACCAACTGTTGGTTGTTCCTGTTGTTGTTGTTGCTCTCTCGATTGTTGTTGTTGTTGTTCGTAGTTTGTTGACCAATGAACTTAGGCTTTGTTGTTGCCAATTTATATTTGCATTTTGCCATTTTGGTTTTACGCTCTTTGCGCTAAATTGTCATAAGCCTTAATGATTTTTTTGTTCGCTGTGACGGCACAGTGTGACAGCAACTGTTGAAAGCTATTAAAATAAATTATCACATAGTAGTTTAAGTATTTGTAAATAACTCTGCTTATTTAATTAAAATTTTGTGATAGCAAAAATAATTATAATTTTAATAGTAAATAAAATCTGCAGATGACTAAAGTCTAGACTATTTGTTGGACTTTCAAGAGCTGTAACAATAAAATATTTATTATAATTTTTTTTAATTTTTATTTTAAATAAAGTACATATTATATCATAAAATTTTGAATAGTACACAAAATAAACTACATAATGAATTTTTTAATGAACTTTCGACCACTGCAACAATAGAGCATTTAAAATTGTATACATTTTATTATATTAAATTAAATTTTAAGGTTTATATACATAATATAAAATATTCTTGAATTCTAATATAAGACTCCATAATAATATTATGAAATTATTAAAAATACACTATGGTAGAAATTACTACATTACAGTAATAGTATATCATAAAAATAAATAATAACAATTTAATACTTTTACAAAAAAAAATAATAATATTACAGCTGGAAGTCTCTAACTAAATTCTAAATTATTTAATAGACTTTTAAGCACTGTAACAATGCGCTGAGCGTTACCGTTGTTCTTCGTTACGGTGCTTCCGTGACTCGACTTCTGTTGTTGTTGCTGCTGCTGTTGTTGCTGCTGTTATTGTTGCTGCTGTTGTTGCAACAGCTGCATGCAAATGAGATATATATTCGACTATACGAATGCCTGGGCAACTCAGCCCTGACTGTCTGTCTCTCAACTGTTGCCGGCAAATAAGCAACAGGCCCATTAAAATACACTCACACACACACACACACACTCACGCATGTACTCACACACTCTCACACACACGCACACATACACCTACCTGTGGGCCATCATACTGCCAATGTTCAGCCAACGTCCAGTGTTGGCCCTGACCATCTCACGCTCATCCAATTTTCGGTTTTGAATTCATGACCATGTGCAATGCTCAAAATACGAATGTTCATGAATCATTCGCGAGCATTTGTGAGTGGTGTGCGTGTGACTGTGAATACTCTTGCTGCTGTTGACACAATATTTATCAGCTGAAAAAGATAAGCGAGAAACGGTTAATTTAAGATCAGCTTAAAGAAAGCCTGATGACTCACAAGTATTGTGAAATTGTAAAATCATTTATTGCAAATAAATATAAAATATGAGCAAAATTATTGTTATTTTATGAATACTCTAACAAATTAAACATGTATAATTTAAACAGAAATATTGTTAATAATTATCCTTAGACAAATAGATTAATTATTTAATTTATTTATTCATGTTTTCCCTTAGACAAAAATTAAATATCAACATATTAATAGATTTTTGTTTTATTTATTTATAATATTTATATTTTCCCTTAGACATAACAAATTAAACATATATAATTTAAACAGAAATATTGTTAATAATTATCCTTAGAAAAATAGATTAACTATTTTATTTATTAATTTATGTTTTCCCTTAGACAAAAATTAAATAACAACATATTAATAGATTATTTTTTATTTGTTTATAATATTTATATTTTCCCTTAGACAAATAAAAACTAAGAACATATTAAATATTTATTTTATTTTTTATATATTTATATATTCCCTTAGACAAACACAAGCTTACTATTCAGTATTTATTATATTTATTTATAGTTCCCCCTAGACATGTGTATATTGATAGAATATTTATTTTATTTATTTATAATATTTAAATTTTTACTAACAACCTATTGAAAGATAATTTATTTTATTTATTTATAGTTGCCCCTAGACACATACAAATTAACTACATATTGATAGATATTTATTTTATTAGACCAAAGTTTTTTATTTATTTATATTGATAGAGTATCTATTTATATCCGCTATAATAAATTTGAAATTTGAAAAAAAAAAACATTGTTAATTAATAATTGCAACAGTCGCCAGACAGATTGATAACAAATTTAACTTCGATGTGTTAATTGAAACATTTTCGCTTGCAAATTTATTATGAAATGCCTGAAAGCAACTAGATATTGATTCTCTTTTATTATTATTGATACTGTTTTTATTTATATTTTTATTGTTGTTGCTGTTGTTTGTCTGTTGTTGTTGCTTTTAACGTAACAATGAAAAGCTGTGTGCTAAATGAATAAAGCAATAACAAAACAATAAACTCAAATATAGCAAAAGTCATGCAGGAAGCCAAAGAAAAGCGACACAATTTTTTGCATAATTTTGCAGCGCATTGAACCTATAGCGAGGGGGAGGGTGAGCAGGGCGAAATAGAGAAAGAAAGAGAGAGAGAGAGAGAAAAGCCAGTGAGGCAAGAGCGACAAACAGGGAGAGAAAGCAAGATATTGATAGATTAAAATAAATAGCATGAGAGAGGGACATATTTTTTTAGACGAGGGGAGAAACCGAGAGTGTCGGAATTTCACACAGAAAGAAGGAAAACAAGAACGAGAAAAAGCAAAAGAAATAGAAAAATGCACACGAAGAGGGAGAGAGAAAAACAGAAAGCAAATGCGAGAAAGAAGAGCGCGAAAACTGTAGTGATAAGAAGTGCAATTATTGAAATCAGCAAGATTCTAAAGTTTAATGCACTCTCTGACGGGTTGTCCTATAGTTTTCTCAAATGTTCTTAAATATGGGCTAACGAAAGCTTTTCAACGGTTTTATTTAACTTATCAAATTACATTTTAAGTTCTAGATGTCAAGTTTAAGCATGGTACGACTGTGATAAAAATATATTACTCATACGTAGCGTAAACAATGGTATTTTTGCTACAATTTAGATTGAGTTTTGTGTTTTATTAATCATAAAATCGCAAATTCGAGTTAGTTAAAGTCGCCTAAACTTACGGCTCTAAACACCTTTCAACCCGTTTCACTATGCCTTACATAAAGTTGCGCAATCTGACGGAACTAATATATTCAGAATAGCTAAAAACCAACCATATATGTGCATAAATAATAAGATACAGACACATACATATACATATATATATGTATGTATATATCTACAGCTATATATAGGTGAACTATAGATGAAAACTTGTTTTCAATTTAAAATTGATAACATACATATTATACATGCCACGAGGCCTCAATTTGATGCACGCCTTTGACGTAATCGCATGTCATGGCTAAGTTCTGTATGCTCTGCAATCGATTGCTTTTTTTTATCGATATATGTATTGGTGTATGTGTGTATGTGTGTGTGTGCAGTGCATGTCTCGTTCTATATGAAAATTGCAATCTGTTATAAATAAATAAACAATAATCGCCTCAGTTCAATTGAAATTTGTTGCACCCGAAACGAGATTAGGATTGAGATGGAAAATCCCGTTTTGTTTGAACAGTATATACAACGAGTGGTGCTGTGGTGCTGTGGTGCAGTGGTTTCTTTGTAGGCGTATCAATGCACTTTGTTATGGCTATTACAATGCATTGCGCAATTTTTCAGACTTTTATTGACAGAGCAAACACTTTGGCAAATATTACAGCCATTGATTGTTTATTTGCACAAATTTACAACGAATTTTTGCTTATTAAGTGTAGAGAGAGCAATCGGTTTATTGCTGGACTGCGGAATCATACTTGAATTCATTTCTGATTCAAAGTTCATACGCCAAAGCCAAATCATAAAATTATTGAAGGGTGAATGAAAAGTATACAGATTTAGCAATTAATATTACTCTAAAAATCAAATTTATTGAATAATTACTGATAACACCAAGCTAAATAAATGTGTAAAAAATTTCCCTGTTTTGTAAGGCTGAATAGGCTGCATAAAATTCTATCAAAATTTATTTAATAAGTATATCATTTAAATAATAAATTGATTAATTAGTCTCTGACAAAAATGAAACTTTATAAACAGGCTTTAAAATATTTTTCATTGTAATAAGCTGTATAGATTTCTGATAAAATAATTAATAAATAAATTCAATAAATCCAACTTTTAAACTGTAAACAAACTAAATAAAAATTAAAAAATTTGGACAGGGCAGATCAGTTGGACGGGACAGATCAGTCGGACGAGCCCGACTGTAGAATACCCTGTGCCTTTTATTTTATATACAATTTTATAAAACTGTCACACTAAGCGTATCAGCAGTACTTCTTCTTCTTCCATTTTACGTGCGCCAGCTGCGGTGCGGTGCTGCTGCTGCTGGGCTGCGCTGGCAATTGCGTAGCTTATATCTACTTTGTTTATTAACCGATTTTAATGCGCTTTTCAGAATAGTTAAATATAATAAAAAAGAGCGATTTTACCAAATAACAACATTCTATGATTAATATTACGCTTGTTTTAGAACTTTTAAGCTCAACTATTGTGAAGCTTATATCTCCTGTATTTCTTAACCGATTTCAATGCGCTTTTCAGGATAGTTAAATATAATACAAGAGAGCTTGTTTTCCAAATAACAACCTTCTATGTTTAATATTACGCTTGTTATTCAACTTTTTGTGTTAAAAATTCGAGGTTATGTGAGTTTTATTGATTTTTGGGCGTCATCAACAATTTGAAATAAACTTGATCTGCGTATTGAATACACCTACCGATAGCAACCAAAACGGCTTCTCTAGCTCTTGCAGTTTCCGAAATCGACGCGTTCATACAAACGGACGGACAGACAGACGGACATCGCTAAATCGACTCAGCTCGTCTCCCTGATCAAGAATATATATACTTTTTGGGGTCTGACACGCCTTCTTCTGCCTGTTACATACATTTTTCAAATGGGCACAGGTTATAAAAAAATTGAATATATAATATTAATAATTTGTACTCAAAAAACGGTATTCGTTAAATAGTTAGCTGAATCAAACTCTATAACACCATTACAATTTCTTTCGAATTATAATGAGCTCTCCTAAATTCCAGCTAAAATATATAATTAATATTAGAATGCTAACTAACGTATGCAACCTCCAGAAAATCCCAATACAAAACTTAATTAAAACACTTGCTAGATTCTCAATGACAACGCAATCAATTCCTGCACTCACAAACTACTCGTATTGCAAAGTTTTGAAAACTTTGCTCTGTATACAGTGCATTATATATTAACACACAGTTGACATTTTAATATTGTATATCGTCTATCGTATATCGTATTTTGTTGTTGTTTTTGTTTTTGTTGCTTGTCACTTCGCACAGCTGTTGTCTGTCCCAGCCAACTGTGCACTTTCACCACAAACACATGAATTTATGAATATTCTAAGCTCCAGAGACACGAGCTCACAGCTGTGCATAAGCAGCAGCAGCTGAGAATATCAGAATATGGTAAAAGATATATGGACAAGGTTGTGGGAGAATCGGCAGACACAACAAAAGAGTAGCCGAAAAAGCACCCGAAAAGCTAACCTTGAAATGCAAGCAATTCAGCTATAAAATAGCCATAAAGTCAGCTACTAAATAGAGTCTAGTTAGCATTTAATGCGCTGCTTAAACTATGCTAAACTACAGCCCGGGGGTTAGAACTGCGTGTGTGTGTGTGTCGTCAGCCTCAGTCAAAAATGGGGCATATCATTTCAGACTTGATCTTCGCATTTGGGTTAATAACTGGATGATGTTGTTTGCCCGATGAAAGGCCTGTCTCTCAGTCTGTCCACATGTCCCTCTGTCCGTCCGTCCGTCCGTCTGTCTGGGCCATACCAGTTCACACAAGCAGCCAACACATGACATTGAAAATGCCTCAATGTAGCTGCTGGGAAACGGGTTTTTTTGCTTTGTATACCCTATAATAATTTATGCATTTTCAATGGGTATGCCCTATTCCATATTACAGACCTTTTAGACCCTGTACATTAACAAACTACAAAAGTGTCTATTAATTTAGTCCAAATGCGAAATTTTTGTAGGAGAAATAAAGATATAGATTCTTGATCAGGTCGATGAGGTGCGCCTATATAGTTTTGACTGTCTGTCCTATATGAACAACTAGATCTCGCAAACTATTATACTAGCTAGGACTACCAATATTATTTTAAGGTTATCTTTTGTTGCAAGCTTATTTATTTTTTATATCCTGTACCCATTGAAAAATGGGAAATACAGGGTTATTAACCTAGTTTTTTTTTGGATTTTATATACTGTTTCCTTTTATCCGTTAACCGCAAAAAACCACAACCGCTACAATTTTAAAGCTACAGACCTGTAAGATGGCACGTACGCAGCCTTTTGACATTCTACATTGATGAGTAACATTACGATCGAATGAGCAATAGCGAAGATATGCAACAGACAATTTGCTCGTCTTGGTAAAGGGAGTAGGATTTGCATAGCTTTGTACCTCTATGGGCGTGTACAATCATACATTAACATTCCACTGTCGGTAGTGCCCGACTGTAGACTTCCACCCGACTGATCTGCCCGATCCCTACTGGTATTATTTAATTTTTTCCCACAACTCTTTAGCAAATCAGCCCAAGAAGTATTTGTAGTTTAGCCAACTTGAAGCTAAGGTTGTTTCAA
>JAWNNJ010000423.1:0-10797 GCA_035045125.1 Hypselothyrea guttata | reverse complement strand
CAAGCTACTGCATATCGGATTAAACTTTTAAACCACCCTAACCAGCTAGCAAAAAGACTCCTGCGAGCGAGAAGAAACCACGGCATAACGATGAGGAGAAGACTGAAAAGAATACACCCAACTGACTTACCAAAACAGACGAATTAACTATAACTTAATATTTGTAAAAACCCTATTCTTTAGGAGTAAATATATACAATTGTATATATAAATTGAAATATTACACATCACTATGGTATAAATTACTACACATAACAGTAATAGTATACCATAAAATAAAGCATAATAAACATTTTTATATTTTCCCAAAAAAAAAAAAAAAAATAGTTATAATAAGTAGTATTATATTTTATTAAAATTGCATGTTTCATCATTTCTATTTACTCCATGACCCAGCACATACATATCAGTCCTGATTTTCAGACCCTTCATTATGCATAAATTGGGGCATTAAGTCAACTTTATTATATTCTTGCCATCAAAACTGATCAAATGTCCCATAGTGCATTGGTATAGATCCAACAACTACTGAAATTGACGAATGTATTTTATTTAATTCATTGTAGAAGGCAGGGGCGTGGTATCCAACATATGAAATAAAATTGATCTGCGTATTGAACACACCCACCTACATACTAAAAACGGCTGATGTATGACTGTTATAGTTTCGACAGACATGGCTATTTCGACTCAGTTCGTTGTCCTGACCAAGCACATACAGTGGGGAGCAAAAGTGATTCCACGATCAACATTCTCATGTTTGAGAGCGCATAAAAACTAAACGAATGAAGTAAATGACAAAAACTTTTTTTTTCTTGAATATCTAATTTATTTGTAACCAGTAAGGACGGAGCTACAGTCGGACGCAACCGACTGTAGGAGACCCTGTACTTTGTGTTTTCTTCGCTGTTTCTTATTCGATCGTAATGTAATTCACAGCATCGATGGGGATTGTCATAGACTACGTACATGCCATTTAATTAATTTATTAATTTAGTGCAAATGACAGCTGTGTGTAACAGGCAGAAGGAAGCGTGGTAGACCCCATAAAGTATATATATTCTGACTCAGGATGACGAGCTGAGTTGATATAGCCATGTCCGTCTGTCCGTCTGTCTGTCCGTCTGTCCGTATGAACACCTAGATCTCAGCAACTATAAGACCTAAAGACACAACCTTTCCGGATTTAGGTAGTCAGCTAATGCAAGCAGATCAAGTTTGTTTTAAACTTTTGATAACTCGCCTCCTTCATTCGCGAATCATCAAAAATCTACACCTACCTCAAAAATCTCGAAAACTATAATCGCCTACAGCAGCCACAATAATAGCGCAACAGACTTGTAATTTGGCATGTGCGTAGTTTATGGCATTCTCCACCGATGCTTTAAATTAAATTATGGTTTGAAATATAAATAGCGAAGATATGCAATAGACAATGTTTTTCAAAATGAATTTATGTGCAACTGCAGCCACAATATTATAGCTACAGACTTGTAATTTGGTATGTAAGTCGCCTATTGAATTATCTATCGATGCTGTGAACTACATTACAAACGGAGAAGAAACAGCGAAGTTATGCAGCAGTAAATTGTTTTAAAAATGTATGTAAGCGCTACTACAGCCACAGTTTAAAAGCTATAGACTTGGGATTTGGCATGTATGTAGCCTATGGCATTATCCATTAATGCTGTGAATTACATTACGAACGAAGAAGAAACAGCGAAGATAGATCAGACAAAGAAGCCACCTAGATCTTGCAGACTATAAGAGCTAGAAATACCATTTTTGGGCATTTAGGTTCTCCTATGCAACAATCATATCAAGTTTGCTTGGGTTTTTCGATAAATCCTCTCATTCCTCCGCTAACCGAAAAACCAATTTAGCTACAGTTTACAGTTTTAAAGCTTCAGTTTTGAAGCTAAGGATTTGGGATGTGGCATGTACGTAGTCTATGATAATCCCCATCGATGCTGTGAATATTACATTAAGATCGGATAAGAAACAGCGAAGAAAACACAAAGTACAGGGTCTCCTACAGTCGGTTGCGTCCGACTGTAGCTCCGTCCTTACTGGTTTGTTTTTGAATTGTAACTTTACAGTTGCTTATTTTACAATTTTGCTCTCTACGCCAAATTGTTACAAATAAATTAGATATTCAAGAAAAAAAAGTTTTTGTCATTTACTTCATTCGTTTAGTTTTTATGCGCCCTCAAACATGAGAATGTTTTTTTTTTTTTTTTTTGTTTTTTTTTTTGTTAAAAATGTGTAAATTTTATTTATAAACTAGTTTTTTGCTACCTTCTTGGCAGCTTGACAAGTTATACCTTATAAATCTAACAACAATTAATCATAAAAATGTATATGATATATATATTTATTGAATGATTTAGATTATACTATGGACCTTGTTGGAAGGTCCTGTGGATGGCATCTCTTCAGTCTTCTCTTTATGAGAATGTTGATCGTGGAATCACTTTTGCTCCCCACTGTATATACTTTGTGCGGTACGCCACGCCTCCTTCTGTTGGTTATAGGATATAACAAATACAGTAGAATCCGGTTATAACGACGCCGCTTATAGCGTCCGTCCGGTTATTGCGACGAAAACTCGATGGTTTGGTTGGTCCCCATACAAACTTATATGAAACGGCCTCCGCTTATAACGACTCCGCTTTTAGCGACAAACCGCTTATAACGACGAGATTTTTCAATTTCAATTCAATTTTTCATTTCAATTCAACCGGATATTGCGACGTGCCGAACAAAAAAAAAAACTTTAAAGAGGAAAATTTGATTTCTTTAACAATGCTAAAAGAAGCAAACAAAATCATGGATTTTGTGTTTTTTCAATACGAAAAAGAAACAAAATCATGGATTTTGTCTTCCGGATATAACGACGTCGGTCCCTTGAAAGTCGCTATAACCGGATTCTACTGTATTAAATTTTTTGTTTTGATTAAAAAATTAATTTGTTTTATTTTAAAACCTATTACGAACATGGCATCCATAATATAAAAAAAAAATTTTTTTTTTGCTCCTTTCGGATAGTGCGTCTTCCGGATATAACGACGTAAAATCGTCGGTCCCTTGAATGTCGCTATAACCGGATTCTACTGTATACGCTATGGGGCATTTTAAAAGTTTTTGTGGCATTAATGTATTTTTTTAAAGTATGCAAATTATCCATGGTTGTATTCACCAGGTTACCGCTCTATGGATCGATCACCTGACAACCGATGAAGAACAACCCTTCGTTCCATGAAACGATCCATGGATCGATCACCCGATACCCTATAAAATGCAACTCTTCGCTCCATGTAACCTGGTGAATGCGTTTGATACATTTTGCAACTTACAACAGTCTTTTATGCAAAAATTCTCTCCTGCAAGGGCAGGACGACCTACTAAGTATCCTAAGGAGGAATATGGTCAGCAGTTTGGCGCTAGGACACATCCCAGACGGATGGAACAAAGCTTGGGTAGTCTTCATCCCCAAGATAGGGAAGAAAGACATAACCAATCCTAAGTCTTTTAGACCGATCAGCTTGACATCGTTTCTCCTGAAAACGATGAAGCTGGTGGACAGTACCATCAGTAGGACACTATTAAGGAACGAACCTCTTCAAACAACGCAACACGCATATAGAAAGGGACGGTCCACGGATACAGCACTATATCAACTCTGCAAAACCCTTAGAAATGCAGTTGCTAATAAGGAGGTGGCAGTATGCGCCTTTCTAGACATAGAGGGTGCCTTTGACAACACATCACAGGATGCTGTAAGGGAAGCCCTACACAGAAAAGGCCTAGATTTCACCACAAGCAGGTGGATACAGGCACTACTGAGGACAAGACATGCTACCTCAGCAATAGGTGAAAATGTGGTTACTGTGTTAACCAAGCGAGAATGTCTACAAGGAGGGGTGCTATCTCCTCTGCTATTGAGCATTCTAGTAGACGAACTACTCGGCAGGCTTGCGAGTAGAGGCATCCAATGTCAAGGATATGCCGATGACATAGTGATAATCGCTAGAGGTAAATACTAACAAACACTCCTCGACAACAACTAGGACTAAACGTGACAAGGCGATGGTGCGAGGAGGTTGGGCTCAGGCTCAACCCGAACAAAACAGTCACAAACTACAAATAAAGCAGCTAAGTCTGGGAGAATGCAACGTGGAAACAAGCAAGGAAGTTATGTATCTCGGGATAACTCTAGATAGCAGACTCAACTTCGGCAAACACGTCAGCACGACGGTCAACAAGTGCATTAAAGCCATGTTCACATGCAGAAGCATCGCTGGAAAATCGCATCTGTGCATCTGCATCTGTCCGACACAGGCACTCTAAGTTCTGTTAGAACTCACCCGATTACAAATAGCAATCAGCCTTCAATGACGCACAACTCTCTTAAGACTGGCAGCTATGGCGCAAGATGGAGACAATATCGTCAGGGGCAGGATGCCGACAAAATTGCTGAAGAAATTCCCCTATCGGCACTTCCCAGGGATGTAACCATCGCAAGACACGTGTTTAAGACACTTTGACGTACACGTATGTAACAAAATGGAGTGAACAACATTGGAGGAAAACCACCCTATGAAGAAGCACACCATACAATGGTACACTGACGGGTACAAATACTCACTGCGTGTGTTACATTAGGCAAGCCCCTGCTCACAACAGATGAAATAGCAGACATCACTCCCTCAAAAATACTCGACTTCGGGACATAGTAGGGAGTCCAGTAGGGAGTACAATATATCTTTTAGGTCGCAATGCGTGCATACCTGTATATATATAATGCAACTTTGCTAAAAAATAATTCGCAAGTACAGGATATTGGTATCCTTACTTCTTAAAAAGGGCGGTACAACGCCCACTTCTTTAAAATACCCCATAAACCCAAATCAAAAAATTTTGTTTCGGTCTCGAGTTATTAATTAATTGCACAAAAACTTTTAAAATGCCCGATAGTGCTATGGTTAAACCGGCTAGGAGAGTAATGGAAAGAGAATAAGAGCGAGTTTTGAAGTAAGTATTTCTGTTTACTTTCGCACACAATTGTCTCTCGGTCGTAGGCTGGGAAAGAGTGTAAGAACGAGCTTTTTAGACCCTGTACTTCAAAAAAGAACAAAAGGGTCTATTAATTTTGTGCGAATATACAAATTATACGAATTGTATGTAACACCCAGAAGGAGGCGTGGCAGACACCACCAAGTATATATATTCTTGATCAGGGCGGCAAGCCGATGGCGCACAAGTGCATAGCTTGCTTCTATGAGTGTGTGTGTGTGTGCAAGTAGTATATAAGCAAAGTTCTTTGATAAAGTGATATCGCTCGTTTACCAGAAGAGTGTCATAACTCAAAAAACGCGATTTTTGAGTTAACGATGCAGAATTGTTCGGTGGTTAATAATCTATCTTGTGACAAAATTTCATTATCCTATCTTCAATACACAGAGCGTGAGAAGAGAATATGTCGTTATATTATTACCAGCGTTGCGATTTCGTTTAATCACAAGATCGACATATCTCAGATATACAACAACCGTCTCGAAGGAAACATCTTTTGTGTTTCATAAAGAGTGTCATATTTCGTTTTGTGTCATTATTCGAGAAAAGCTTTTGCTGTTTAATTGTAGATTAGTTGCAAGAATATTGTATTATTATACCCTGTGCCCATTTGAAAAATGGGAAAACAGGGTTAATAACTTTGTGCGAATGTATGTAACAGCCAGAAGGAGGCGTGGCAGACCCCACAAAGTATATATATTCTTGATCAGGATGACAAGCTGAGTCGATATAGCCATGTCCGTCTGTCTGTCCGTCTGTCCGTCTGTTTGAACGCGTCGATCTCAGCAACTATAAGAGCTAGAAAAGCCGTTTTGGTCATTTCTGAAAGGTGTATACCATACGCAGAACAAGTTTACTTCAAATCTTGGATGCCACTCCCCTTCCGCCCACAACGAGCATAAAAAGAATTCATTCGCCAATTTAAGAGACACAAATCGAGCTATATAAATTCTGTTTTCAGTTATTCGTAGGTCTATATCAGGCGCAGATAGGGCTTTTTTCAAATTTTGGTTGCCACGCCCCTTTTACGCCCTAATTCATAAAAACTGAATAACAAGCGTAATATTGAACATAGAACGTTGTTATTCGGTATATATACTCTCTTCTATTATATTAAACTTTCCTGAGAAGCGCATTAAAATCGATCAATAAATACAGGAGTTATAGGCGAAACAATATTGCAGGTGTTGCACGCTCGCTCACTAGCAGCGCGGCCAATTAAGCGGCACATATAGGAAACGTAGCAGAGAAAGCATTGCTGCTACGCTGCCTATGACAGTTTTATAAAATTTTATAAAAAATATAGGGCACAGGGTATAAGACAGTCGGGCCCGTCCGACTGATCTGCTCCGCCCATTCTGGTTTTGAGTTGTGTCTGTGTTGCTGAAAATGTTTTCTTTATTCAAACTAGTTGAAGTACAAAATGTGACGTTCTTGTTGAAAAATTAAATTCGTTATACTGAAACATAACCACTTATGACGTTATTTTAGTTAAACGACTGAGAATTAAAAGTGTAGCAATTTGTAATTGTAATCTTAATTTGTAATCATAAGCTAATATGTCGTTACAGCAGATAAGTTCTTTAGCATTAGCTCTAATTAGCTGGATTTAACTCCAAATAAGACGATATTGTTGATAAAACTTTAAAATTTAGGATAAAACAACGAAGTATTTTTCATCCTTTTATAGAAAGTAATGGTTGTATTCACCAGGTTACCGCTCCACCCGATAACCGATAAAAGCAACCCTGAATGGATCCTAAAATTGGAGCGCATAAAAATTTTTCTGATCCATCGCTGCTTTTTCCGCTCCATTCATCGAAAGTCGATAAAAACAGCTGATTTCAATTCAAAATGTAAACAAATAAATCAAAAAGAACTGTATGCATTTTAAAAATTAATTATTTGAAGACTTTCTGCATAAAAACCTGTTGCAAATTGCAAAATGTATCAAAGGCATTCACCAGGTTACATGGAGCGAAGGGTTGCAATTCTTTAATCGATCCATGGAGCGGTAACCTGGTGAATACAACCAATGTTTCTGATAATGCTAGTATTACAGTTGAGCGACGTGTTCAAAAAAATATTATCAATATATTATTCGGAGGATGGTGCACAAACTGAGGGATAAAGTTCTGTTTTCGAAAGTGCACTCAGTAATAGTAGGTCGTTGCGTGTATTGTAGAACCCAGATATCGATATGTTGGTGTAGAAAGATCCAGAGCTAGAAAGATCCAGAGCTGCTCGCTCGAAGAATAATGCGTTCTATTTTCAACAAGGTGAAAGCGTTGACCGCGATTGTAAGCTATTTTTCCAAAACACCCTATATATCCTATTAAAACCGTAGTGGAAAAGCGTGAAACTAAAGAGGTTAACCCGACAAACATTTGATACAAAGCTTAAAGCTGGAGTTAAGAAATTCATAGATAAGACCCTAAAAATTGAAATGAATTCATGATGAGCAAACCCGTCGAAAACTTTTATTAAAGGAAGCAAAAATGTACCAAACCTTTATAGAGAATACGAAAAAGTGGTGACTCTAGCTCTTCTAGTTGCTGAGATCTAGGCGTTAATACGGACAGACGAACATGGCTATATCGACTCGGCTTGTGGTCCTGATCTAGAATATATGTATACACTTTGTAAGGTCTGCTACGCCTAATTCTGGGTGTTACACACATCGTCTATTTGCACTAACGCAATAGTCCCTTTTTCCTTTTTTAAAGTAAAGGGTCTAAAAATTTTATTCTACGATGATATAAAAAATTTATAAAAATTTATCAAAGAGAGCCCATGAAATGCAGTATGTTTTACTGCAAGTAATATTTTGGTATTTAGATCATTATATAAAATGACTGAAAAACACGGTTGTAGGCATTTAAATATATACTTATAAAGATTTTGTTATTTAAGAATAATATTTTAAGTTAAAAACACAATGTAGTATAAATACCATGGAGAATTAAATATATTGTGAGTTGGGATTAAAAAAAACTAACTACCAAACTTGTTTATTTTTTCAACAATAACGACACATTTGTGTTATGTCGGTTATATGAAAATATTTTAACAACAATAACGTATTAATTCAAAGTATATAAAGTTTTCGATCGGGAATAATGTGTAAATGTACTAATTTTAACGCTTTTCTTCATAGAGTAACTACTCCAAGAGCCGCAATGTCCGCCCCCCTATTGTCGTTATCGGTGGAAGATTATCAACCCGGATTGGATCCTGTTATTTAACAGAATGTTAATTAACAGAGGCATCCAGAGTGAGCCCGCACTTCGATTTACACCAGGCTATCATCACTGAAAGCAAGGCCTGTGTGCGCTCGCTGTAAATGTTTTCTGTTTTGCTTTCCTTCTTTCATTTTGTGTATTTCTCTCATGCTGTCGTGTGCACACATATATATGCCCGCATGTATGTATGTATAGCTTGTGTGTAAGGGGCTTGTGTGTGAAATTGGACGCATTGCCTTCGCTTACAATTTTCATATTTAAGAATCTGAAATTGGGCATTTGCAATAATTTGCAATACAATTTGCTGAAATTTAAATAAAATGGCCATACTGCATGTTTAGGGATTCCGCCGCACTATCCAGAGTGAGCTCCCTCTTGGATTGACACCAGGCGATCAGCACTGAAAGCAAGGCCTGTGAGCGCTCGCTCCAAATGTTTTCTGTTTTGCTTTTCCTTCTCTCTTTTGCGTTTCTTGCGATTCTCTTGCTGTCGTCTGCACACATGCATAGGCATGCCTGTATGTGTGACTTGTGTGGAAGTGTGCTTGTGTGTGTGTGTTGGCTGCTGAGAATTTGATTGATTTGCCTTTGCTTACAATTTAGGAATCTTGAATTTAGATTCTGGACGTTGGGCATTCGCTTTGTTCATTCGCTTAGCAGCAATATTAATACTCTGTATTTTTTCTTATATTGCCTCACCGCCAAAAAATGCGAAAAATAAGTAAAGGGTATTAAGTTTGCAACTACATGTCAGAAATTAACAATGCTTGCTCGTGCGCTTGCTCTTGCTTCTTGCTTCTTCTTGCTTCTGCGTTGCTTGTGGATTGTTGTTGGCATTTCTTGTACGATGGTTTGCAATTGCTTGCAATTGCAGGCTAATTGCTTGCAAATTTTATTCCGAGTTAAGAGATAGATATATTTTTCGATTTGAAATTAATTTTTTAAGTATGTTTTATTTAAACATTTAAAGTAATATCGTAATTAAATAATAATAACTCTGTTTAATTAATAAGACGACGAACATATTTCAACCATACATCCGAATTCATTTGTTTATAATTATACAATTTTATTCAACTGAATATACAAAATATACAATTATACTAAATATACAATTCACTAATTTTAATAAAATATACAATTAAATATGCAACATAGACAACAGCAACCTAGTTAGTTACAAATATGTATGTATATTAAATATATAATTTACTAAGTTCAATAAAACACACAACATATAAATATTTAATTGTATACAAATATTTTATTGTATATTTAATATTTAATTGGGTATTTAATTGAAATTAGTAAATTTTATATTTAATGTGGTTGCAATTATCGACGGTATGCTGTAAATAAAATTTATGAATTACATATATTTTATATACATTTTTTAAGCATAATTAAAAATTTTTTTATTTTATTATGAACGTCAAAAATAATATTATTAAAAAAAAATTGCATGCATTTATAAATGAATTTGCTATAAGATAGCCAAACCAAAAGTTATAGATAAATACAAAAATATATGTAAACGGTAATTTGCAATTAAATTAGCTGAAATTTGAATATAATATGGCCATACAAAATGTTTAAGAATTTCACACCTGTAAAAAAGCATTTGCAAAATCCATACATCGAACAGGTACAGGCAGCAGCCAGCCCAGCCAATGCCACACAAGCCACAGCAAATAACTATGAGAACTAACAGGCAACAAGCAAACGTAGAAACAAACGCAGCCAAGGTCACAAATGAAATTTTTGGCAACCTCGCTAAACACCGAAAGCATAGCGAACAAGATAAATTTGCTCTCATTGCTAACTGCTCAATACCCTTCACAAAAATTGCCTTATATCTAGCGGCAGCGGAATACAAGGCAATTTGAAAGAGTATCTACGGTACGACTGTCAAAACGAAAGAGAGACAAACTCAAAACTCAAAAACCAAAGCAGAAGCCACATAATGCAAAACGAACGCCGTCGGCATGCCTTCGGTACGCCATCGTATGGTATGCGGTCGAGTAGGTAGAGAATAAGAAAATCAAAACAAACGAGCAAGTCTGTTAAGATAACATTGTTATGGAAGCGAGCCTGTTACTTAACAGACAAGCCGTATGTTATTTAGCAGACCGACCCGATCTGGTTGATAATCTTTTGCTATCGATAAAATGGGGCGGACAATTGCGGCTCTTGGAGTAGTTACTCTATGGCTTTTCTTGAAGATAGTGGACACTTGGAAACTTTAAATGCGTTTATCTCGAAACGCACTTTTTTGAGTTATGACACTCTTCTGGTTAACGAGCGATATGCAAACATTTGGACGGGCCCGAATACCCTGTACCCTATATTTTAAATATAATTATATACAACTGTCATACAAAACGTGGCAGCAATTCTTCTTTATCTTACTTTGTTATTTGTGCCAGCTTTAACGGCCGCGCTGCTAGAGGGCGAGCGAGTTGGCGCCTGCAATATTGTTG
>JAWNNJ010000421.1:0-26746 GCA_035045125.1 Hypselothyrea guttata | reverse complement strand
GGCTCAATCGGCGAATTTGGAGTGCCAAAATTCATAGCTCCCAAACGGGTGGACACATTTTCCTGAAACAAATTGCGTTTTACAGAAAAATGTTCAAATTTTCAAAAACACTAAATTTTATTACGCTGCAACTTATAGAAACTGCGCTATATGCGTTCAAAGTTGAATTTTGTTGCAAATTTTCCATCAAATTTAGCGGAAAAAAAGCTAAAGTTTCTTCTCCTTGTTTTTTAATAAAATACTTAATATATTTCTGAAAGCAAAATTTATTTATGTTTAATAACATATTAAAAAAAAGTTTTAAGCCAAAGATTGTTCAACGATTTACGTACTATTTTTATTTATTTTGTTTAATATCATCAATATTGCACTAATTTGCTGGTCGAGGCAGCGTATTCAAAGAGTATAGTATATAAGCGATATCTCACAAAATATTCATGAAATTTGTATTTTTGAGACATAAAACCAGTAGATATATATTATATTGCATAATGCACTATATTTAACTTACAAAAAATATTAATTTATTGGTATATTTTGTCATCTTTAAAGCAAAACAATAAATATCACATAAAAACAGTCGAATATGCATGTAACAGACAAGCTGCATGCGGTACATTTTCTTCTTCTTATACCCCCTGACGCATGGTTTTTGCACTAGGTTGGTTGGTTTTTTTTTTTAAACCAAATTTCCCGCAATTTCCCGCAGCTGAACTTTTGGAAATTTGTAAAGAAATATTTGCAGAATATGATGTCATTCACAGTTTTTCACCCAAATCGCCCCAAAATTTTGAAACTCTATATAAAGTTCAAAAATATGCTCAAAAACAGGTACTTCGCAAAATAACTCCGCAAAAATACCGAAATCGACAAATCGAAATTGTTTTTGTTTTATAACATCTAAAACAAGTGTAATTACAAATATAAATTCACACATAATCAATTTCTATTATACTTTTTTTGTTTATCGCCAATAAAGTTGGACAAATTGCACGTAAAAAGGGCCGTTTTACCAATTGTAAAATTTTTTTCAACTTTGAGAGTCTGTAACTACTAAACCAGTTATCCAAATTCATTAAAATTATGGTTTCCACAGCATTAAATATTCCTCTATCAGATGGCATTACTTTTATTCAGCAACTCGTTTAGCGGGAAATCATTTTTGGCACGCCAAATCTAGCTATTGAGCCACTGTGCGACGTAGCCTCAGGCAGGGTGGGTACGCCGGGATCTCGGACCGGGATCCCAGAGTTTGGACGTGGACCCGTAGTGGCGGTCCTTTTGTTTGTGTTGTTGTTGGCCGTTCAATTTTTTTGTTGTATTGCTGATGTCATAGTATTGTTTTGATGTCCGTTTTTTTTTGTGGTTGATTCTGGTAGTTATGTATGTCGTAGTGTTTGTTGTAGTAGTTGTACGAACCAGTGGGCAGGGTCGGACTCACACCCATAGCGAGTCCAAGAGCTAGCCGGCGCTGCCCACTGAGAATAAGCTGGTTCGTAACATACTTTACAATAGATGAGCACTTTGGTTAGCATTATTCTATAAAAAGGCAAAGCGGAGACAAGAAATAACACACTTAAATTGAAAATTGTTAATGCATTAGTTTTTGTAGAATACCTTGGCCGTTTTTTCCATATTTTTAAAAAAATTTTATATACGAGGTTTTTTTACAGCGGAAGATCAAAGTGTTAATTTTCATGCGGATTTCGTCGCAACAAACAGCTGATTTATTTCTTGACTTTGAGACCACATAAAAACACACGGTTGATAAAAAAAATCGAATAATGTATCAATTCGATATAGCTGAAGTATCCTCTTCGATATTATATTATCAAATTTAAAATATTATATCTATAAATTTTTTTAGACTCTGTACTTTAAAAAAGTAAAAGAGTCTATTAGTTTAGTGCAAATGACAGCTGTGTGTAACAGGCAGAAGGAAGCGTGGTAGACCCCACAAAGTATATATATTCTGACTCAGGACGACGAGCTGAGTTGATATAGCCATGTCCGTCCGTCCGTCCGTCCGTCTGTCCGTCTGTCCGTCTGTCTGTATGAACACCTAGATCTCAGCAACTAAAAGAGATAGAGACACCACCTTTCCGGATTTAGGTAGTCAGCTAATGCAAGCAGATCAAGTTTGTTTCAAACTTTTGATATCTCGCCTCCTTCATCCGCGAATCATCAAAAATCTACACCTACCTCAAAAATCTCGAAAACTATAAACGCCACAGCAGCCACAATAATAGCGCTACAGACTTGTAATTTGGCATGTACGTAGCCTAAGGTATTCTTCACCGATGATATTAATTTATTTATGATTTGAATTAGAAATAGCGAAGATATGCAAGAGACAATTTTTTTTCAAAATGCATGTATGTGCCACTGCAGCCACAATAATAAAGCTACAGACTTGTGATTTGAAATGTACGTAGCCTATTGAATTATCCATCGATGCTGTAAATTACATTACAAACGGAGAAGAAACAGCGAAGTTATGCACCAATGAATTGTTTTATAAATGTATGTAAGCGCCACTACAGCCACAGTTTAAAGGCTATCGACTTGGGATTTGGCATGTACGCAGCCTATGGCATTATCCATCAACGCTGTGAATTATATTACCAACGGAAAAGAAACAGCAAAGATAGCGCAGACAGAGAAGCCGCCTAGATCTTGCAAACTATAAGAGCTAGAAATACCATTTTTTGGTATTTATGTTCTCCTATGCAACCATCAGATCAAGTTGGTATGGGTTCCTCCGCTAACCGAAAAACCAATTTAGGAACAGTTTGCTGTTTTAAAGCTCAAGTTTTAAAGCTAAAGATTTGGGATGTGGCATGTACGTAGTCTATGACAATTCCCATCGATGATGTGAATTACATTACGATCGAATAAGAAACAGCGAAGAAAACACAAAGTACAGGGTCTCCTACAGTCGGTTGCGTCCGACTGTAGCTCCGTCCTTACTGGTTTTTTTTTATTTTATGCCAAAAAAAGGGAAAATGCATTGTTCGCGATAGGGGCATCCAAAATTTGGAATAAACTTGTTCTGCGTATGGTATTCACCTTTCAAAAATGACCAAAACGGCTGCTCTAGCCCTTATAGTTGCTGAGATCGACGCGTTCATACAGAGGGACAGACAGACAGACAGACAAGGCTAAATCAACTCGGCTCGTCCTCCTGATCAAGAATATATATACTTTGTGGGGTCTACCACGCATCCTTCTGCCTGTTACATATGTACATGCTGACAAAGTTAATAACCCTGTATTTCACATTTTTCAATGGGTACAGGGTATAAAAATTATTATTTCTTTCCTATTCTAACATTATAAGGTATAGTACAGGCACAACCATAATGTACAAGTAACTAACAACTATGAAATATATTTACATCACACCGTAGACTCAGTGCAGTAACCATATATTTAAAACCAGAATGGGCGGAGCAGATCAGTCGGACGGGCCCGACTGTCTTATACCCTGTGCCAAAGCTCGCGCTGCGCGCTCGCAAATACAGTTTATAATTTAAATATTAAAGATAATTTTATTTATTTATAAAGAATATTATGGGCGCGCTTGGTTTCGTTTATATCTTTTGTGTTTATTAACCGATTTTAATGCGCTTTTCAAGATAGTTAAATATAATAAAAGAGAGTTTATGTTCAAAATAACAACATTGTATGTTCAATATTACGCTTGCTGATTAACTTTGTATGTTCAAATGTTCTCACAATCGCACAATTGCCCAGCAGCGTGCTTGGTATCGCCATCTCGCTCGCACACTATTTCCAAGCGTAAGGTTGCTGAGCTGCAACGGCGTGTGCATGCAGTATTACGGCGCTTATATCTCCTTTGTTTATTAACCGATTTCAATGCGCTTTTCAGGATAGTTAAATATAATAGAAGAGAATATATAGACCAAATAACAACATTCTATGCTCAATATTACGCTTGTTTTTGAAATTTTAAGTTCAACTATTGTGTAGCTTATATCTCCTGTGTTTATTAACCAATTTCATTGCGCTTTTCCGGACAGTTAAATATAATAGTAGAGAGTATATATTCCGAATAACAACTTTCTATGTCTAATATTACGCTTGTTATTGAACTTTTTATGTTAAAAAACATGAGGTTGTTTGGGTTTTATTGATTTTTGGGCGTAAAGGGGGCGTGGTATCCGATTTTCGAAACAAACTTGATCTGCGTACGATAACTACCTATCTATAGCAACCAAAACGGAATCCCTAGCTTTTGTAGTTGCTGAGATCGACGCGTTCATACAGACAGACAGACAGACAGACAGACAGACAGACAGACAGACGGACGGACAGACAGACGGACATCGCTAAATCGACTCAGCTTGTCTCCCTGATCAAGAATATATATACTTTGTGGGGTCTGCCACGCCTCCTTCTGCCTGTTACATACATTCTGACAAAGTTATTAACCCTGTTTTCCCCATTTTTCAAATGGGCACAGGGTATAATGAATAAATAAAGAAGAGAAGCAGCTGTCTGAGAATTTATCATGTGCACAATCATACAGATAAGTGAAATTTATTGCTCAAACGCATTTAACAATGAGTACGAACACTATAAATATTGTGCACAAAGATCCAATATAATGAACCTTTATTAAATAATTGGCATCGGGCGATTTAAAATTAAGAATCGCACATATGCTCCAAAATAGTGGAAAGCCTTTATAAATATTTTCAAGGGAGTAAGACCAATTTGGCAATGTAATGACAATGTTTGTTTGAATAATCGGTAATTACAATTGCTTACATGACTTTGATAAATACATACTTACATATTTTTCATTATTTTAATCGTAGTCTCAAAGGAAACCGACATTTGGCGAACCTAAATTGTAGCAAGCATACCAAGTTGTACTTTAACAGTTCAAGTTGGACAACGAGCACAGTCGCATCGCTAACAATGAATTACAAGTACCCCTAGTGTAAGTACTTACGTAAGTACCACTAGTGTAGGTACTTACTCCACTAGTTCGCGGTAAACGATGTGTTGGCGATTGACCCTTTTTGCGGACATTTGATACAAAAATGGAAATGAATAAACCCATTGCATAGGGTTAGCAAAGTAAGTAGTGGTGGTTCCTTAGTAAGTACCTCTTTCACCAGCTACGAACTAGTGGACTGTTCCTAAAGGGTAGTAAGTACTTATTTCACCAGCTACGAACTAGTGGTCCATTCCTATAGGGATGCATATTCGACTGTTGTGTGAAATTTATTGTTTTGCGTTTAAGATGACAAAATATACCAATATATTAATATTTTAGTAAGTTAAATATTGTGCAATATGCAATATAATATATATCTACTGGTTTTATGCCTCAAATATACAAATTTCATGAATATTTTGTGAGATATCGCTTATATCCCTATAAGAATAGTCCACTAGTTCGTAGCTTGTGAAATAAGTACTTACCAGGGAACCAACACTACTTACTTTACTACCCTATGCAATGAGTTTCTTCATTTCCATTTTTGTATGAAACGTCCGCAAAAGAAGTCTATCGCCACCACATCGTTCACCGCGAACTAGTGGAGTAAGTACTTACTCGTGGGGTACTTACGTAAGCACCTACTATAAAAAAATACCCTGAAAAAATAATGAAAAGCGGCAATATGGATTGAACGTTTTATTTACTTTAAATTTAAATTACATTAATTTGTTGAAAAAAAGTACATATTTTTAGACCCTGTACTTTAAAAAAGTAAAAGGGTCTATTAATTTAGTGCAAATGACAGCTGTGTGTAACAGGCAGAAGGAAGCGTGGTAGACCCCACAAAGTATATATATTCTGACTCAGGACGACGAGCTGAGTTGATATAGCCATGTCCGTCTGTCCGTCTGTGTGTCTGTGTGTCTGTCCGTCTGTCCGTATGAACACCTAGATCTCAGCAACTATAAGAGCTAAAGATACCACCTTTCCGGATTTATGTTGTCAGCTAATGCAAGCAGATCAAGTTTGTTTCATACTTTTAATATCTCGCCTTCTTCATCCGCGAATCATCAAAAATCTACACCTACCTCAAAAATCTCGAAAACTATAAACGCCACAGCAGCCACGATAATATCGCTACAGACTTGTAGTTTGGCATGTACGTAGTCTATGGCATTCTCCACAGATGCTATAGTTTTATTTATGATTTGAATTGGAATTAGCGAAGATATGCAAGAGACCATTTTTTTCAAAATGCGTATATGTGCCACTGCATCCTCAATAATAAAGCTACAAACATGCATGCCTACAGAATTATCCGTCGATGTTGTGAATTACATTACAATCGGACAAGAAACAGCGAAGTTATGTAACAAACCATTTTTTTATAAATGTATGCAAATCCCACAACAGCCACAGTTTAAAAGCTACAGACTTGGGATTTGGTATGCACGCAGCCTTTGGCATTATCCGTCAATGCTGTGAATTATATTGCCAACGGAAAAGAAACAGCGAAAATAGCAAAGACAGAGAAGCCACCTATATCTTGCAGACTATAAGAGCTATAAATTTTTTGGTGTTTGTGTTTTCCTATGCAGCCATCAGATCAAGATAGTTTGGGATTTTTGATAACTCCTTCTATTCTTCCGCTAACCGAAAAACCAAATTAGCCACAGTTTTCAGTTTTAAATCTACAGTTTAACAGCTAATAACTTAGGATATGGTATGTACGTAGTATATATCAATCTCCACCAATATTGTGAATTACGTTACGATCGGATAAGAAACAGCGAAGAAAACACAAAGTACAGGGTCTCCTACAGTCGGTTGCGTCCGACTGTAGCTCCGTCCTTACTGGTTATTAACTAATTAGGTTTTTTTTCAATTATTGCCGTTTTGGCATTTGGCTTTATTGCAGCAAACGTTTTTGAAATGCCTTTGGTTTGCAACTGCAAAGCTTTGCGAAGCTGGTTGTCAGCATCCCCAGCCCCTCCTACCGAACTTATCGCATCTAAGACAAAAATTAAACTTAAAAAGTTGTGTTATTAATTGCATGATGAACGAATTTAATAATACTTACTAATTTAAATCATAAAGAACCTGCTCTCAGTTTTCAAAGCACTTTTGCCTTGCACGCCATCTACATTGTAGGCCATGACAACAGAATTTCCCAAAATGTTTTTCAAATTTTTGGAAATTCCGCCCGGCATAATTAATTGTTTAATTGCATCGATCTGTAAAAAATAAATAAAAATTAGAATTTAATTACAAATAATAGTATTATTTATGCTTACATAAAGTTGATCGTTTATGTCGTTTATTTCCGTGTTCATTTTAATTAGGTCCTTTACAGTTTCAACAGGAAATTTAGCAATCAATTTCTGCCTTTGTCCTTGCTGTCTTGTCATCTCCTTTAGCGTTCCTATCTGCTCGGATGCAGCGTCCACGAGCACTTCAACTCCAGCTAAGCATAAATAAATAAACGAACAGAAATATGATATGAAATACAACGTATGTATGCGTAGACGTACATATTCATATATGTATGCATAATAATAATTATGTACATTGAATCATAATTTACCTTTTAAATAATTGATTTTGTCCAAAACACTGTCCAGTTGGTTTTTAGTTTCGCCCGAAAATAATACAAACTTTGAAATAAATTTAATTTCAATAATTTATCGTAGCACACTTACCACGTGAGGAACGAACTTGTTCTGCAAGTTCCAAAACAATTTTTTGCAGATTTTCTATAGCCTCTGAACAGCTGCATCCAGATTTTTGTTCTGCAATTTAACATTTGTTTTTGTTTAATTTAATGGTTTATAATTTGTTAACATTTTGGCACTTACCGATATTGGGTAACTGCAGTCGCATAATTTTTCGGTCTAGGCTTAACGACATATTGTAGTTTAATTTAATGTTATTATTATTTTATAAAAATCTGATGTTTGAAATAAAACTAACCAGTAAGGACGGAGCTACAGTCGGACGCAACCGACTGTAGGAGACCCTGTACTTTGTGTTTTCTTCGCTGTTTCTTATTCGATCGTAATGTAATTCACATCATCGATGGGAATTGTCATAGTCTACGTACATGCCACATCCCAAATCTTTAGCTTTAAAACTTGAGCTTTAAAACTGCAAAATGTTCCTAAATTGGTTTTTCGGTTAGCGGAGGAATGAGAGGAGTTATCAAAAAACCCATACTAACTTGATCTGATGGTTGCATAGGAGGACATAAATACCAAAAAATGGTATTTCTAGCTCTTATAGTTTGCAAGCTCTAGGCGGCTTCTCTGTCTACGCTATCTTTGCTGTTTCTTTTCCGTTGGTAATATAATTCACAGCGTTGATGGATAATGCCATAGGCTGCGTACATGCCAAATCCCAAGTCGATAGCCTTCAAACTGTGGCTGTAGTGGCGCTTACATACATTTATAAAACAATTCATTGGTGCATAACTTCGCTGTTTCTTCTCCGTTTGTAATGTAATTTACAGCATCGATGGATAATTCAATAGGCTACGTACATTTCAAATCACAAGTCTGTAGCTTTATTATTGTGGCTGCAGTGGCACATACACATATGGACAAAATAATAGGTGTGAACATTTGAATTTTGGGAAAATCGACATTTATCGATATACGCACCAAATTTATTGATGTTATTATACTTTTTATATATGGTTACACTGTTTTAGAGGTAATTTAGTGAATTCCCGGCATTAATTTGCTTGGTGGTGAAAACTATACACTGTTCTCTAGCTTAGCCTGCAAATTTGGCTGGTCAGTAAAATAGGTGTATGACGAAAAACTTTGTCCAGTAATTAATTAATAGAGTCATTTGGTTGCAGAAGGTAAGATATTGAAAGAATACAACCAAATAAGTATATAACAACAATAAAAAATAATATTAGATGGGCCGTGGACGTCACTGCAGTGCGGAGGAGAGAATGCTCGTTCGGCGACTCCGGAATGAAGGAAAAACGTATAAATCCATTGCAATGTTAATCCAACGATCTGAAAACTTTGTTACAAATGCCTTAAAACCGGAAAAAGTAAAAAAAACTCGGGGAGCACCTAGAAAATCGACCCCTACGACCGACAATCGCATCGTGCAACTAGTCAAACGCAATCCATTCGTGTCTTCTAGGACGATTTGCAAGGAAATTGGAAATGTTATTTCGTCCCGGACTATCAGGCGACGATTGGCAATAGCCAAGCTACCAGGCAGGATAGCCCGCAAGATTCCTTTGCTTCGGTCGGCCAATCTACGGATGAGGCAAAAATTTGCAGCAGATCGTAAAACCTGGTGCGGCCCGGAGGGTGAAAAAAAGTGGCGTAATATTCTTTGGAGCGACGAAACCAAGATTAACTTATTTGGTAACGATGCCAAAAGGAATGTTCGTCGTCCCAAAGGCAAAGAATTTGATCCCAGATACACATACAATACTGTGAAACATGGAGGTGGTAGCCTTATGGTATGGGGCTGCTTTTCATGGGACGGTGTCGGTCCGATTCATCGAATTGATGGAATCATGGATAGATTTGTATACAAAAATTTATTGGAGACGGTAATGCTACCATATGCCGACGATAATATGCCAATTTTATGGAAGTTCCAGCAGGATAATGATCCAAAACACACATCTCGGCTTGTAAAGGATTGGTTCCGAGAACAAAAGGTTGATGTTTTGGAGTGGCCAAGTCAATCCCCGGATCTCAATCCTATCGAAAATCTCTGGGGTCAACTCAAAAGAGAAGTTGGAAGGACTTCTTGTCAAAATGTAAACCAACTTTGGGATATTATTCAAAAAGCCTGGTACAATATCCCAGTTGAAACTTGTCGCAACTTAATATCATCCATGCCAAGACGAATGGCAAAAGTTCTACAAAATAATGGTGGGTATACCGGCTATTAACTACCCTCTACTTAATTTAATTCAAAACGGGACCGAAACTAATGAAATATCGCTCTAATTTAAAAATGTATGTTCATACACCTATTATTGTGTCCAGCCAAAACTGGCACATTTTAGATAATAATAGTGTTATTTTTTTTAATAAAGGGTTTGTGAAGCCGTTGTTCCTTTTTTTTTTAAGTTCAATATTCTAAGTTTATGAAACGCTTTTGATTTGTTAAGATTAATGAAGAAATAAATTAAAAATTAAAAGTTAAAAAAAAAAAAAAACACACCTATTATTTTGTCCATATGTGTACATGCATTTTGAAAAAAATTGTCTCTTGCATATCTTCGCTATTTTCAATTCAAATCATAAATAAATTAATATCATCGGTGAAAAATACCTTAGGCTACGTATATGCCAAATTACAAGTCTGTAGCGCAATTATTGTGGTTGCTGTGGCGTTTATAGTTTTCGAGATTTTTGAGGTAGGTGTAGATTTTTGATGATTCGCGGATGAAGGAGGCGAGATATCAAAAGTTTGAAACAAACTTGATCTGCTTGCATTAGCTGACTACCTAAATCCGGAAAGGTGGTGTCTCTATCTCTTTTAGTTGCTGAGATCTAGGTGTTCATACAGACAGACGGACAGACGGACAGACGGACATGGCTATATCAACTCAGCTCGTCGTCCTGAGTCAGAATATATATACTTTGTGGGGTCTACCACGCTTCCTTCTGCCTGTTACATACATCTGTCAGTTGCACTAAACTAATAGACTCTTTTACTTTTTTAAAGTACAGAGTCTAATAAGTGGTTAATTGAAATTCATTTATCATAACTATAAATTGAAATGTGAAAACCAATATATTGGTAACACTTGTCGCGACGCTTCAAACTAAATTTTGATTTAAAAAAAAATTGCGAAGATATGCAATAGAGAATGTTTTTCAAAATGTATTTATGTGCCACTGCAGCCACAATAAGAAAGCCTTGTAAGTTGGCATGTATGTAGCCCATTGATTTATCCATCGATGCTGTAAATTACATTACAAACGGAGAAGAAACAGCGAAGTTATGCACCAATGAATTGTTTTATAAATGTATGTAAGCGCCACTACAGCCACAGTTTGAAGGCTATCGACTTGGGATTTGGCATGTACGCAGCCTATGGCATTATCCATCAACGCTGTGAATTATATTACCAACGGAAAAGAAACAGCAAAGATAGCGTAGACAGAGAAGCCGCCTAGAGCTTGCAAACTATAAGAGCTAGAAATACCATTTTTTGGTATTTATGTCCTCCTATGCAACCATCAGATCAAGTTAGTATGGGTTTTTTGATAACTCCTCTCATTCCTCCGCTAACCGAAAAACCAATTTAGGAACATTTTGCAGTTTTAAAGCTCAAGTTTTAAAGCTAAAGATTTGGGATGTGGCATGTACGTAGACTATGACAATTCCCATCGATGATGTGAATTACATTACGATCGAATAAGAAACAGCGAAGAAAACACAAAGTACAGGGTCTCCTACAGTCGGTTGCGTCCGACTGTAGCTCCGTCCTTACTGGTTAGTTTTATTTCAAACATCAGATTTTTATAAAATAATAAAACTAACATTAAATTAAACTACAATATGTCGTTAAGCCTAGACCGAAAAATTATGCGACTGCAGTTACCCAATATCGGTAAGTGCCAAAATGTTAACAAATTATAAACCATTAAATTAAACAAAAACAAATGTTAAATTGCAGAACAAAAATCTGGATGCAGCTGTTCAGAGGCTATAGAAAATCTGCAAAAAATTGTTTTGGAACTTGCAGAACAAGTTCGTTCCTCACGTGGTAAGTGTGCTACGATAAATTATTGAAATTAAATTTATTTCAAAGTTTGTATTATTTTCGGGCGAAACTAAAAACCAACTGGACAGTGTTTTGGACAAAATCAATTATTTAAAAGGTAAATTATGATTCAATGTACATAATTATTATTATGCATACATATATGAATATGTACGTCTACGCATACATACGTTGTATTTCATATCATATTTCTGTTCGTTTATTTATTTATGCTTAGCTGGAGTTGAAGTGCTCGTGGACGCTGCATCCGAGCAGATAGGAACGCTAAAGGAGATGACAAGACAGCAAGGACAAAGGCAGAAATTGATTGCTAAATTTCCTGTTGAAACTGTAAAGGACCTAATTAAAATGAACACGGAAATAAACGACATAAACGATCAACTTTATGTAAGCATAAATCTATTATTTGTAATTAAATTCTAATTTTTATTTATTTTTTACAGATCGATACAATTAAACAATTAATTATGCCGGGCGGAATTTCCAAAAATTTGAAAAACATTTTGGGAAATTCTGTTGTCATGGCCTACAATGTAGATGGCGTGCAAGGCAAAAGTGCTTTGAAAACTGAGAGCAGGTTCTTTATGATTTAAATTAGTAAGTATTATTAAATTCGTTCATCATGCAATTAATAACACAACTTTTTAAGTTTAATTTTTGTCTTAGATGCGATAAGTTCGGTAGGAGGGGCTGGGGATGCTGACAACCAGCTTCGCAAAGCTTTGCAGTTGCAAACCAAAGGCATTTCAAAAACGTTTGCTGCAATAAAGCCAAATGCCAAAACGGCAATAATTGAAAAAAAACCTAATTAGTTAATAACCAGTAAGGACGGAGCTACAGTCGGACGCAACCGACTGTAGGAGACCCTGTACTTTGTGTTTTCTTCGCTGTTTCTTATCCGATCGTAACGTAATTCACAATATTGGTGGAGATTGATATATACTACGTACATACCATATCCTAAGTTATTAGCTGTTAAACTGTAGATTTAAAACTGAAAACTGTGGCTAATTTGGTTTTTCGGTTAGCGGAAGAATAGAAGGAGTTATCAAAAATCCCAAACTATCTTGATCTGATGGCTGCATAGGAAAACACAAACACCAAAAAATTTATAGCTCTTATAGTCTGCAAGATATAGGTGGCTTCTCTGTCTTTGCTATTTTCGCTGTTTCTTTTCCGTTGGCAATATAATTCACAGCATTGACGGATAATGCCAAAGGCTGCGTGCATACCAAATCCCAAGTCTGTAGCTTTTAAACTGTGGCTGTTGTGGGATTTGCATACATTTATAAAAAAATGGTTTGTTACATAACTTCGCTGTTTCTTGTCCGATTGTAATGTAATTCACAACATCGACGGATAATTCTGTAGGCATGCATGTTTGTAGCTTTATTATTGAGGATGCAGTGGCACATATACGCATTTTGAAAAAAATGGTCTCTTGCATATCTTCGCTAATTCCAATTCAAATCATAAATAAAACTATAGCATCGGTGGAGAATGCCATAGACTACGTACATGCCAAACTACAAGTCTGTAGCGATATTATCGTGGCTGCTGTGGCGTTTATAGTTTTCGAGATTTTTGAGGTAGGTGTAGATTTTTGATGATTCGCGGATGAAGGAGGCGAGATATCAAAAGTTTGAAACAAACTTGATCTGCTTGCATTAGCTGACTACCTAAATCCGGAAAGGTGGTGTCTCTATCTCTTTTAGTTGCTGAGATCTAGGTGTTCATACAGACAGACGGACAGACGGACAGACGGACAGACGGACATGGCTATATCAACTCAGCTCGTCGTCCTGAGTCAGAATATATATACTTTGTGGGGTCTACCACGCTTCCTTCTGCCTGTTACATACATCTGTCAGTTGCACTAAACTAATAGACTCTTTTACTTTTTTAACCCTCTAACGGACAAACTCGAAATAATGGTCGTACGAAGTTGGGATTTTTTTTTGGTGATAAATATTGTCGACAAAAGCTTAAGTTTTGAATTTCATCCCAAAATATTGATTAGAACGCCCGCCAGGTGGAAAAAACTATTGACCGTCTACAGACGGTCTTGCCGGGCTGAGCGTAAAAAAACGCTGCGCTGCTTGCGAATCCACAATTGCGGCCATAAATACTTCTAGTAGAGGAAAATTTCACCAAAAATCTAAAAAAATAATTTAAATATACTATAAAAAAATTGGCCACATCGGCCGACTATAACCTATAGCTCCCATAGAACCCTCTAACGAGCAAACGGGTAAGAGAGAACGGGTAAGCGAGAGAACGGGTAAGCGCTGCCTAGGAGGCGAGCCGGCTAACCGCTGCATTACTTGTAATGCAGAAGGTATGCTTGGAGAGCCAGCAAACGCGAGCGAGCAGAGAGGAGAACGGCTAAGCGCTGCCTAGGCGGCGAGCCGGCTACCCGCTGCATTACTTGTAATGCAGGAGGTATGCTTGGAGAGGCAGCAAACGCGAGCGAGCAGAGAGGAGAACGGGTAAGCGCTGCCTAGGAGGCGAGCCGGCTACCCGTTTCATTACTTGTAATGCAGGAGGTATGCTTGGAGAGCCAGCAAGAGCGAGCGAGCAGAGAGGAGAATGGGTAAGCGCTGCCTAGGAGGCGAGCCGGCTACCCGCTGCATTACTTGTAATGCAGGAGGTATGCTTGGAGAGCCAGCGAGCAGAGAGGAGAATGGGTAAGGGCTGCTTAGGAGGCGAGCCGGCTACCCGCTGCATTACTTGTAATGCAGGAGATATGCTTGGAGAGCCAGCAAGCGCGAGCGAGCAGAGAGGAGAACGGGTAAGCGCTGCCTAGAAGGCGAGCCGGCTACCCGCTGCATTACTTGTAATGCAGAAGGTATGCTTGGAGAGGCAGCAAACGCGAGAGAGCAGAGAGGAGAACGGCTAAGCGCTGCCTAGGAGGCGATCCGGCTACCCGCTGCATTACTTGTAATGCAGGAGGTATGCTTGAAGAGCCAGCAAACGCGAGCGAGCAGAGAGGAGAACGGCTAAGCGCTGCCTAGGAGGCGAGCCGGCTACCCGCTTAATTACTTGTAATGCAGGAGGTATGCTTGGAGAGCCAGCAAGAGCGAGCGAGCAAAGAGGAGAACGGCTAAGCGCTGCCTAGGAGGCGAGAAGGCTACCCGCTGCATTACTTGTAATGCAGGAGGTATGCTTGAAGAGCCAGCAAACGCGAGCGAGCAGAGAGGAGAACGGGTAAGCGCTGCCTAGGAGGCGAGCCGGCTACCCGCTTCATTACTTGTAATGCAGGAGGTATGCTTGGAGAGCCAGCAAGCGCGAGCGAGCAGAGAGGAGAACGGCTAAGCGCTGCCTAGGAGGCGAGCCGGTCACCCGCTGCATTACTTGTAATGCAGGAGGTATGCTTGGAGAGCCAGCATGGAGACCGGCTAAGCGCTTAACATCTTATGTATAGAGAGCGGTCGATCTCATCACAGCTGCAGATTGGTGGGTGGGTTTTCTTGTCTCTTTCTTTTTCTCTTTCTCGGTAACTGATAAGAGCCAGCGACTGAGCAGCCTGCAAGCACTATAAATACTGCTGCTGCAAAGCTGCTGATCACAGTGCAGTGAAGTCAAGTGGTTAGGACGTGTCAAGGGCGCTTAAGTGGAGTGGGGAGTGTGCTGATTATAATAAATATTTATTTATTATAATTTCTAATCGATTAGTTTTTTTTAGATTTTTGGTGAAAATTTCAAACCAATATCTCTACTCGAAGTATTTATGGCCGCGATTGTGCACTCGCAAGCAGCGCATGCAGCGCAGTCGCGATTTTTTACGCTCAGCCCGGCAAGACCGTCTACAGACGGTCAATGAATTTTTTATGCAAATCAACATTTATATTCATTTACGCATTACAAAATAATTTATTTCAATAAATGTATTGTCTGAGCTATCAGTAAAAAAAATCCCAAGTAGATTGGACAAGATTAAATATATTTTTTATTTTGTACAAAAACTACTTTTGTCAAGGGGTATTTTTTTCTGAGTTTTTTCAAATTTTCAAGTTCAGACGATGATTGTGATTGAACGCGTGGGTGAAATGTGGTTAAATATACCTTAAAAGAATGGAAATTTAATTTTATAGATATATCAATTTATTTTGATTCAAAAAAGTCAACAGTTTGATCGCTAGCCGCCAAAAACTGGAGACCGTCTGTAGACGGTCTTACCCGTTAGAGGGTTAAAGTACAGAGTCTAATAAGTGGTTAATTGAAATTCATTTATCATAACTATAAATTGAAATGTGAAAACCAATATATTGGTAACACTTGTCGCGACGCTTCAAACTAAATTTTGATTTAAAAAAAAATTGCGAAGATATGCAATAGAGAATGTTTTTCAAAATGTATTTATGTGCCACTGCAGCCACAATAAGAAAGCCTTGTAAGTTGGCATGTATGTAGCCCATTGATTTATCCATCGATGTTGTGAATTACATTACAAACGGAGAAGAAACAGCGAAATTATGCAGCAGTAAATTGTTGTATTATCCATCGATGCTGTCAATTACATTATAAAACGAAACCAGAATGGGGGAGCAGATCAGTCGGACGGGCCCGACTGTCTTATACCCTGTGCCACACCTCGCGCTGCGCGCTCGCAAATACAGTTTATAATTTAAATATTTCATATACAATTTTATTTATTTATAATGAATAGTATGGGCGCGCTTTTCAAGATAGTTAAATATATACCAAATAACAACATTCTATGTTCAATATTACGCTTGCTGTTTAACTTTGTATGTTCAAATGTTCTCACAATCGCACAGTTGCCCAGCAGCGTGCTTGGTATCGCCATCCCTCTCGCACACTATTATCAAGCGTAAGGTGGCTGAGCTGCAACGGCGTGTGCATGCAGTATTACGGCGTTTATATCTCCTTTGTTTATTAACCGATTTGAATGCGCTTTTCAGGACAGTTAAATATAATAGAAGAGAGTATATATTATATACCGAATAACAACATTCTATGTTTAATATTACGCTTGTTATTCAACTTAGTATGTTAAAAAACACGAGGTTGTGTGAGTATTATTGATTTTTGGTCGTGAAGGGGGCGTGGCATCAACGATTTGAAATAAACTTGATCTGCGTTTGGTATATACCTACCGATAGCAACAAAGACGGCTGCTCTAGCTTTTGTAGTTTCCGAAAACGACGCGTTCATACAGACAGACGGACGGACTGACAAACGGACATTGCTAAATCGACTCAGCTCGTCTCCCTGATCAAGAATATATATACATTGTGGTGTCTGCCACGCCTCCTTCTGGCTGTTACATACATTCTGACAAAGTTATAAACCCTGTTTTTCCCATTTTTCAAATGGGCACAAGGTAAAAAAATAATTTGCCCAATTTGAATTTTTTGGGGTAAAAATTTTCAAATTTAAAACAATGCACAATGGTTGCGCCCATAGGCCATAATTAAAATAATAAAATAAAAGATTTCTTCGCAAAAAGTTGCAAAATCGTCTTTAGATATCCAAACTTCTTTATGCTAAACAAATTTCGCCTGGAAAATTATGGTTCTTGGTTCCATAACTACAATAAAAGTTGGTTTTTAGTAATACCACCAAAAAAGTAATTATAAAATATTAAAATACTCGGCAGTTTCGCTTTTAATTGATCGACACTTGTAAGCAGCGCAAGCCACGCATATGCGCATTCAGCCCGGCAGACCCTCTGCAGACGGTCAAAAGTATTTTTCACCTGACGAGTGTTCTAATTAATATATTGAGATGTTTAAAGTTTTGCGTTTTTTATAGAGCATATTTACATTCATATTTATTCCCAACTTCGTACGACCATTATTTCAAGTTTGCGCGTTAGAGGGTTCTATGGGAGCTATAGGATAGGATATAGCCAGCCGATGTGACCAATATTATGGCCCTTATATTTTCATACCGATGTATGCGGTCCAATAAATGTTTCATCAATCGGTGGGGCCAAGTATTTCATAACGTTTATAGACAATCGGTCGAAAAGAATTTTCGTATATTTTATGAAAACAAAAGATGAAGCATACGATAAATTTGAAACATGTAAGAATCTAGTTGAGTGTCAATTAAAAACAGAAATAAAAGCAATACGTAGTGACAATGGTAAATAATACGTAAACGGAAAATTTGATACGCTTTTGAAGAAATGTGGCATAAAGAGGCAATTAACTGTTCCCTATACGCCTCAACAGAACGGTGTGGCTGAAAGAGCAAACCGAACCCTTGTGGAAATGGCACGCGCGATGATGGTTCATGCAATCGTGCAAGAATCGCTGTGGGCCGAGGCTGTTGCAACTGCAGCATATATACGCAACAGGTCTCCGTCAAAAGATCTGGATGGCGTTACTCCTTACGAAGCCTGGAGTGGACGAAAGCAATCAGTTCATCATTTGCGTATATTTGGGTCTCCTGTCTATGAGCTAGACAAAATGCAGCACAATAAGTTTAAAGCCAATTGGAAAGAATACATTTTTGTTGGGTATTCCTTAACTGCTTGTTTTGGCGATTCAGATTCTTCAAGCAGCCAAAATGAAGATCTGGATGTTCGGCGTGGTCCAGGTAGACCCAAGATAAATCGAACTGGACGACCAGGAAGACCAAGAAAAGTCTACAACGAGCTGCACAATATAGTCGCTTATTATGACTGGGCCCATAACCAATTTGGAGAAAATTAAGAATAAATTTAGAATTAGTCCGCACAGTGCTAAAAGAATGCAATCTCCAAAATAGAATGAGCACACACGATGTGAACACGACAAACGTTTATTCAGAAGTGTAGTAAATGGAGTATGACAAAAGTATCGAGCAGTTCATTATTCAAAAGAGAACTAGAACATACTTTTCTAGTATTGGTAAATATTTCATAATTGAACTTGCAAGCTTTAACATTTTATAATATATTTATATTATTTTTTTTAGATTTATGGTGAAAATTTCATAACGATATCTCTATTAGAAGTATTTATGGCCGCGGCTCCATACAAGCCCAACCACTGTGCAATGACTGGTTAAATGTTATCTAAAATTTATCCAGCTGTTGCCAATACTAAGGCCGCTAAGCAAATTATACTGTATTTAAAATAAATTATCAATTAAAAGTCTTGCTTGCCTTTAATCAATTTTGCTTAACAAAGTTAAAATAATTTAAGTAACATAAAGTAAAAATCGCAATATTAGCGCCTAAGCCAGTGAGCTGCTAATTTCTCTCAGTTCCAAAGTACTTAGTATGCCGAATGGAAGGCCTCGCAATGCTTAAATTTTCGCACAGCTGTCATGTAAATATTTAAATTACGAAATTCCATAATAAAATTGGACTTGGCCTGACACCTTATGTTGTTGTTATTATTGTTGGCTTAAAGCAGCTGGGTTTTCATTTCGCATGCCGATTGTTTGGCAAGTGTCAAAATAATGACAAGCCACCCCTTGGGCAGAGGCAAACCAACCCAACCAACAGCGTCTTGGCTACTAACACAATGCGATTGCCAAGTGTCAAAATATTTCAGCAATTTTTTATGTTAATTTTCTATTAATAAAATAAATATTAAATCAGTGAACCAATAAGGGGTGACAATTGCTACCCGTCTTTTGCGATGACTATATTAGAGACCAAAACCACTAATTTATCCCCAGGGACGGCAGAAAAAGACGGAAACGATTCCAAGAATAAAGCAGCCCATACAGTTCAAGAAACAGGCACACAGCTGTTGCCGCTCGAAATCACCCTTCACAGCGGGTGGCTTAATAAGAGGGTGTTTTGACTTTGATTTGAGCATTTTGTTGTACAATTTAAATTTCATAAATTTAAGACCCTCTAAAACCAATTTGCAATTGCGTTATTAAATTTTACGTCGTTTTCAGTCCGACAAAGTCGTTGATTTTCATGGCCTTGTGGCATTTTTTGTTAATTGTTATGGCTTCTCTTAATATTTTCCTTGTTCTACTCATTGTTAACCCTTTAGCATGCTAGAGACTGCTGCTGTTGCCACTGCTATTCCTACTGTTGCTGCTTAGCGGCTCATTAGCCAAGTTTTATGCTGCATCTAGTTATAAAACGGAATTAAGGAGCATGAAGCTTTAACAATTGTTGGCAATGCTGTAAAAGTTTTCCCCATAAACATTCAAAAGCGAAATCTCGGTGCTAAAATTCACAATTGGATCAGCAAACATTGCCAGATTTGCAGGATGCAAATAATGTGAATCGATATTGCTATCATTGTAAAATATACATTTTATACTCAATTCAAGGTCAAATCAAACGTTCCTAGAGGATTGTGGGACTTTTATTACATAAAAGTTAAACGGAACATCCCAAAAATAAATTTATATAATTCAGTAATAGTATAAATTCTCATACTGTGATATGGGGTTACATGATATGGGGCTACACTTCATATACATACATGTATTGTTATAGTACATTCTATTCCTGTACTGATTCTATACTTATTAAAATACATTAAAAAAAAAGTATAAGTATACACTTACATCCACTTTGACATTTATAGGTTCCATTCACAATACTGATAACATTATCAACTTTTTTCAACTAAAGCTCGATTGTTATACATCTGATTTTAATAAATACTCCATCAATAACAAGTATTATTTTTACCGTTAACTTTTTCCATTTCCGATTTTTGCCTAATTTAAGTTCGAGAAAGCTCATTTGGCTTGGCCACGTTGGTTTTGAGGAAGCTGATATCCATTTTTGTAGTGTTTTCGCTTGAAAATTATTTAAATAAGTTCAGAATATTATAATATTGTGGGAATGGGATATCAATGGTATACCTGTCGTTCCCCAATTCACACATACATATATATTGTATAACACTATATAAGTTAATCCAGTTCCGGAATAAACGTGGAATACCAGGATATCATTCTATTTATATCCCTGGTCCCAGATATATTTGGGGTCTCAACCTGTTGAATTGTAAGGTTTAGTTTTACCTCTACCTTCGTTTGGTTTCACCTCTATCTTTTCTTTAGGTTGAGCCCCCAAATATATGTGGACCTGAGTTATAATAAATATAGTAACTAGGTATACCGAATTAACTTGGATGTTACACGATTGAAAATGAAGACGATAATGATGTTGAGAAGGACGATGGCATTGAGGTAGTATTATAGTTAATGCTGATTACGAAAACGATTTTAAGGAATTAGAATTCAAAAAATAAAATGACAAACAGATGTTTCAGGATAACGTAGTTCAGTTCTATACGGACATTAGAAATCAGAGACGCAAAAATTCAAAACAAAATACGATCAAAAAAAGAATGTGTAATCGACGACGGAAAGTTGCATCCATTTATAAATATAAGATTTAATTATCTAGCAAAATAAAACGGTTTAGTTTTGCGGTTAAATCTTTTGTACTATATTCTAGTGCAATGCACCTGCACAATGCTGTTTTGTTCTGCCAGGATCCGGTATTTTAGCTTGGGCTGTTTTATTTTCTTAAATGAATAGGTTTTAGTTGCTGTTACTGAATTAAATAAAATGCATACCAAAATTTAAGAAAAGTTCTTTGTAACAGCATTTTTATCACGATTTTCCCTTTTTTAGCTTATACTCGTATAATAATTACAAAATCAGCGCCATCCTAAACACTTGCAACAGTTTAGAATGCAGAAAGTCTTCAAATAATTTAATTTCAAAATGTTTACAGTTATTTTTTTAATATATCGCTCGTTTACCAGAAGAGTGTCATAACTCAAAAAAGTGCGTTTCGAGATAAACGCGTTTAAAGTTTTCAAGCGCCGTGTATCTCCATACAAGGTGGAGCGACATATTCTCTTCTCACGCTGTGTGTATTGAAGATAGAATAATGAAATTTTGACACAAGACAGATTAATATCCAACGAACATTACTGCATCATTAACTCAAAAATCGCGTTTTTTGAGTTATGACACTCTTCTGGTAAACAGGCGATATGTAATCAGCTGTTTTTATTGACCATCAATTAATGGAGCGAAAAAAGAGCAATGAAGTGTAAAAATGTTATGATAATTTTAATTTATCGGATCATCGATACATGGATCAGTAATCTGGTAAATACAACAATTGGACGAGGCGGATCAGAAGATTAGATCAGAGAAGTATCAAAAATCTAAAACAAACTCGTGCTGCTTACCGAATAGGGTAAGTACTTAAGTACCGGATATAGTGTCTCTAGCTCTTGCTAAGATCTAGGTGTTCATACAGACGGACAGACAGACAGACGGACATGGCTATATCGACTCGGCTTGTCGACCTTATCAAGAATATATATACTTTGTGGGGTCAGCCACACCTCCTTCTCTTTGCACGAGGTAATAGACCCTTTTTACTTTTTTAAGGTTAAAAAGTTTATATTTCGAACGTTCTATGTTTAATATTACGGACGTTATTCGACCTTTTATCTTCACAAATATGATGTTATGTGGGTTTAATACATTTTTGGACGTGAAGGGGCGTGGCATCCGAGATTTGAAATAAGCTTTATCTGCGTATATAATACACTTACCTATAGCAAAAAAAACGTTATTGTATTTTCCGAAATCTTAGCATTCATACATACGGACGGACAGGGCTAAATCGATTCATCTCGTCTAAGTTATCGGGAATATATACAATTTGTGGGGTTTTGCCACGCCTCCTTCTGCTCACCCTGTTTTTTCCATTTTTCAATAAGTACCGGGGTACAACAAATAAGATAAATAAACATAAACACAATCTAGTAGGTTTTTTTGCTTATTTTTATAGGCATCAAAATACAAACTTTGTAATTGTTATACTCTGTAGAACTTTCGTCCAGATCACATCGGGGTGCAAGTACTATAAAAAATAGAACACCAAATATAAACATTTTGGTTTCTGTGAAGTACAGGTGAGTTTTCTAAACTACTTTGAAGGAAAATCCATAGGATATTACAAAATTACAGCGCCGAGAAGATATTGCAAGATGTGCGGATACGGTTATGGTAGCTACGGGTGTGGAGCTTGGGGTGGCTGTGGACCTTGTTTTGGCGGTTTTTGTGGAGGATGTGGACCCTGTGGTCCATGCTGCGGTCCATCTGGTCCAGCCTGTTGGCCCTTCGGCTTATATACGTGCTGACCTTTGGAATGAAAATTGGAACAGGTTGTAGACTAAAGCAAGAAATCGAGTATTCGAAAAATTAAATTGCCCCAGATCCCCAACAAAACGCCTGTCAATAGAAAAAGCATATCGGCAGGTGAGGACGTATTTCAATATCTCGTGTGCAAAGTGTTGCGTTTGTAATAAAAATCTGTAATTGTACCATGTAGCGTAGGAGCAATATTTTCCACAGGTCGCCGTTATCATTGTCAACTTGAAATGCTCTGCTGAACATAGTAGGTTAGGAAGACGAAATTGTTCGTTTCGTGAGTTTATTACGAAAATTTTCGTTTTTTGCGTTTTTCTTTGTGTATTGGACTGTTTCGCCGACTTAAAAAGTACGCGGATGGAGTAGTTAAGCACCGGTAAAAATCGCCCGCTGCGCCAGCAATTGCTTTGTGCCACAATGTGCTGGCATTTGCAATTTACCCCCTACAGCTCCACAGATATAACTATGCTACAAAAATTTACAAACGGCACAGCATGCAGGTTACTGGCAATATAAATATTTTTTTATTAATCAAGTAATTTTCTTTATTTTAGATTTCGTGCAGTTAAGACAGTCACTTCGTCGGTAGATGCCAAACATTTAACACCAACTTCAATAAAATTATTTAGTGTTGACAATATGCATTTCGTGTTTCATTTGATATAACTAGGAGGAAAATAAGATAATAATCGGATCTATAGGGAGAGACTAACCAAAACATTTTATTTTACATTTGCCTAACATAGATTACATTTGCATGCTTCTTTATTTATATTACAAACAGCAAACAATTGCACTCATTTACTTCAAGAGTTTCATAACTCAAAGTGCGTTTCGAGTTAAACGCGTTTAAAATTTTCAAACATCGTGTTTCTCCATACAAAGCGGACCGACATATTCTTTTCTCACGCTCTGTGCATTGAAGATAGGATAATGAAATTTTGACACAACACTAGATTATTAACCAACAAACATTACTGCATCATTATATTAAAAATTCGCGTTTTTTGAGATATGACACTCTTCTAGTAAATGAGCGATATATTTCTGCGGTAATTAGACCCTTTACTTTAAAAAAGTGAAAAGGGTCTATTAACTTAACGCAAAAAGGAAATGTGTGTGACATCGAAAGGGACGACAAGACGAGTCGACATAGCCATGTCCGTCTGTCCGTTTGAATGAACACCTAGATCTCAGCAACTATAAGAGCTTGAGACTACGTAGTCTATGGCATTCTCCACCGATGCTATAAATACTATTATGATTTCAAATATAAATAGTGAAGATATGCAAGAGACAATGTTTTTTAATTTGTATTTATGTAGCCACAATATTACAGCTACACCCTCGTAATTTGGCATGTATGTAGTCTATTGTATTATCCATCGATGCTGTAAATTACATTACAAACGGAGAACAAAACAGCAAAGTTATAAAGCAGTAAATTGTTTTATAAATGTATGAAAGCGTCACTTCAGCTACAGTTTAACAGCTAAAGACTTGGTATTTGGCATGTACGCAGCCAATTCATCAATGCTGTGAATTACATTACGAACGAAAAAGAAACAGCGAAGATAGATCAGACAAAGAAGCCACCTAGATCTTGCAGACTATAAGAGCTAGAAGTGCCATATTTTGGTATTTTGGTTCTCCTCTATCCTCCGCTAACCGAAAAACGAATTTAGCAACAGTTTGCAGTTTTAAAGCTAAAGATTTGGGATATGGCATGTACGTAGTCTAAGACAATTCCCATCGATGCTGTGAATAACGTTATTCACAGCATGATGTACATATAATAATAATAATAATAATGTACATTACAGTCGGATAAGAAACAGCGGAGAAAACACAAAGTACAGGGTTTCCTACAGTCGTTTACGCCCGACTGTAGCTCCGTCCTTACTGGTTTATATATAATTTTATAAAACTATCACACGAAGCGTAGCAGCAATTCTTCTTCCTTTTATACCATGTGGCAAATGGGAACCAGTAAGGACGGAGCTACAGTCGGACGCAACCGACTGTAGGAGACCCTGTACTTTGTGTTTTCTCCGCTGTTTCTTTTCCGATCGTAATGTAATTCATAGCATCGATGGGAATTGTCATAGACTACTTACATGTCACATCCCAAATCTTTAGCTTTAAAACTTGAGCTTTAAAACTGCAAAATGTTGCTAAATTGGTTTTTCGGTTAGCGGAGGAATGGGAGGAGTTATCAAAAAACCCATACTAACTTGATCTGATGGTTGCATAGGAGAACATAAATACCAAAAAATGGTATTTCTAGTTCTTAAAGTCTGCAAGATATAGGTGGATTCTCTGTCTGCGCTATCTTCGCTGTTTCTTATCCGTTGGCAATGTAATTCGCAGCATTGATGGAGATTGCCATAGGCTGCGTACAAACCAAATCCCACGTTTGTAGCTTTTAAACTGTGGCTGTTTTGGCACTTACATACATTAATAAAAAAATTGTTTGTTACATAACTTCACTGTTTCTTGTCCGTTTGTAATGTAATTCACAACATCGACGGATAAATCTATAGGCAACGTATATTTCAAATTGCAAGTCTCTAGGTTTTATATTGTGGCTGCAGTGGCACATACACGCATTTTGGAAAAAATTGTTTTTGGCATATCTTCGCTATTTCTAATTTAAATCAAAAATAAGTTATAACATCGGTGGAGAATACCATAGACTACGTTCATGCCAAATTACAAGTCTGTAGCGTTGGTATTGTGGCTGCTGTGGCGCTTTTAGTTTTTGAAATGTTTGAGGTTGGTGTAGTGTTTTGATAATTCGCGGAGGAAGGAGGCGAAATATTAAACATCTAAAGCAAACTTGATCTGCGTAAGACATCGGACAACCTGAATTCCGAAAAGCGGCGACTCTGGCTCTTTCAGTTGCTAAGATCTAGGTGTTCATACGGACACCAGACAGACGGACAGACAGACAGACAGACAGACGGACAGACGGACAGACGGACATGGCTATATCAACTCAGCTCGTCGTCCTGAGTCAGAATATATATACTTTGTGGGGTCTACCACGCTTCCTTCTGCCTGTTACACACAGCTGTCATTTGCACTAAATTAATAGACCCATTTATTTTTTTAAAATACAGGGTCTAAAAACAGGGTAAATTACTGTCGCTGCGAAAATATATTTAAATATTTAAATTTGAATCGACAATGGTAGAGTTGTCGCGGCCAAAATATGTTTATATCGACAGCAACACTGTAGTCGGTGCGATATGTTAGTTATCGATTTATCGATAAGTATATGGTTTTGTCATAGAGTAACCAAAACAAAGAGAAGAAATCAGCGCCCACTTTTGCGAAGAGAACTTTGAGTTGAGGGCCGCACCTTGGATGGTGTTATTTAACAGAATGCTGCTTAACAGAGTCTCTCTCTCCAGATGTTTTCTGTTTTGTTATCCTTCTCTCATTTTGTGTGGCTCTCTTGCTGTCGTGGACACACATACACTAAGGGGCATAATTATTGTAACACAAATTTTCATGTATTCAATTGCGTTTATTTCAGAATCAATGTGAAAACAGTTGGTTTTTTTAATTTTTATAGATAGATATATCGTATTTGTATATAAAAATCACAATTTGAAAATTTTCGTGACATTTATTCTTTTTATTTTTTTTTAGTATGGCTTTTTTAATGTGGCACAAGTATTGTAACCAAAACATTAATTGGAAATTTCAATGGGAAATTGTATTTGCTTTATGCAATTTATGCCTGAAATTAATGAATTTTATATTCTTCTTTGCATTTAAGCTATTTTGGAATAGATTTGGAACTCTATCACCCAAGGATATGACCAAATCCTTTGAAATCCTGTTCCAGGCAGATTTTATCAAATATT
>JAWNNJ010000420.1:0-25612 GCA_035045125.1 Hypselothyrea guttata | reverse complement strand
GGAGAGCTGAGAGGCAAGTTTCAGACCCGTCAATGGCATTCCAAGGAGAACTTCGCTACGTATTTCGAGGACAAAATGATGCTGGCCAGCGAGATCAACATTAACATGGAGGAGTTGCTAGAGCAACTTATACAAGGGATCCCGGTGGCAGATCTACGCGATCAGGCACATATACAGTGCTTCTCTGATCCGGTGCAGGTTCTGCAGGCGTTTGTGACGCTTAACCGAGGAGCCGAGAAAAGCCAAGGAATTCTTCAACGCTGATCAACAGAAACCAACACCTTCAAGCGATCAAGATGTATCAACTGTAACTCTGTAGGGCATTTCGCCAAGGATTGCCGCAAACCTAAGGAGAGCCAGGATCTTGGACATTTTGTCGCCCAATGTCCAGACAGAAGGAGTATGGTTGAAAACAATTACGTAAGATATTTTAAGCTATTTTTTTTAAGCAAATTTAAACCAACTTCATTAATTGCAAAATGCCTTATAGACTCAGGTAGCCCAATTTCTTTCATAAAAGAATACCATATCTCTAAGAAAATTGAATTACAAGCAGTATCAGACCATTATGTTGGGCTAAACCAAAGCCAGTTGAAAATGTATGGAAAAACCCAATGTTACATATTGAAAGGAACAACAAAATGTTATTTTAATTTAAATGTAGTCGCAAACGAGTCTATGGGACATGATGTGGTTCTTGGCAGAGATTTTATGAATGCATGTAATTTGAATCTAGATCTAAATGTCTTGAAAATGGTTACGTTGGAAGCAATACGGGAAAAGATACAAGCAAGATACAAAAGAGCGATGCAAAATAAATTTAAACAATACAGAAAGTCAGATTGTTAGCGAATTGGTCAACGAACAAAATAATAAGATAGTTAATGTAACCGGTAATGCAATGGTGAATTCAATAGTTAGCAAAAATGAGTGTGCAATCGTTAGTAACATAGATGATACAATTGTTAGGTCAATGGTTAGAAAAAATGAGTGTGAAATCGTTAAGAACACAGAAGATACAATCGTTATGTCAATAGTTAGTGAAAAAGAGAGTGAGATCGTTAGTAACTCAGATGATACAATCGTTATGTCAATAGTAAGTGAAAATGAGAGTGAGATCGTTAGTAACTCAGATGATGCAAATGTTAGTTCAACAGTTAGTGATAAGGAAAGTTCAATCGTTAGTAACAGGGATAAGGCAATGGTTAATTCAACAGTTAACGAAACAGACAGCACAATAATTGGTACAATAGTTAGTGAAAAGAACAAGACAACGCTAGGTGAAGAAGTTAGTACACAACAGCAAACAAACAACGAAACAACAGCTTGGAACACAGATCAAACGACATTCCCAAATAGAATTGATAAGACAAATAAAGAAGCAAATAACATTGAGTTTGAGATACAAGATGGAGTTATTGGCATGGACAAGTTCAACATAAATTATGCAGATATTGAAGGTGATTATAATTGTGGTACGAATATAACATATGAAGTCAAATGTGAACTAAAAAGATCTATAGAAAATTATTATATTAATGGGATAAAGCCAACAGAACCGGTAGTTAAATGTGAAATGAAACTGAATTTAGACAACGCGAAACCGTTTAGTTGTACCCCAAGACGGCTAGCTTACTCAGAAAAGGAGAAGCTACAGCAACAACAAGATAGTTATTTAAAAGATGGAATAATACGACCCAGCGAATCCGAATACGCTTCTCTAATAGTATTAGTAAACCAGTAAGGACGGAGCTACAGTCGGACGCAACCGACTGTAGGAGACCCTGTACTTTGTGTTTTCTCCGCTGTTTCTTTTCCGATCGTAATGTAATTCACAGCATCGATGGGAATTGTCATAGACTACGTACATGCCACATCCCAAATCTTTAGCCTTAAAACTGAAAACTGTTGCTAATTTGGTTTTTCGGTTAGCGGAAGAATGGAAGGAGTTAGCAAAAAACCCAAACTAACTTGATCTGATGGTTGCATAAGAGAACATAAATACCAAAAAATGGTATTTCTAGCTCGTATAGTTTGCAAGATCTAGGCGACTTCTCTGTCTGCGCTATCTTCGCTGTTTCTTTTCCGTTGGCAATATGGAGAATGCCATAGGCTGCGTACATGCCAAATCTCAAGTTTGTAGCTTTTAAACTGTGGCTGTAGTGGCACTTACATACATTTATAAAAGAATTGTCTATTACATAACTTCGCTGTTTCTTGTCCGTTTGTAATGTAATTCACAACAAATACGCGAGAGGTTATTGTTTCGTTAGAAGATTACTCTAGGGCATACAGTAAACCAAAATGCATAATTTCAGATAGGGGTAGTTGCTTTACATTAAATGATTTTGATAAGTTTATGTCTGAGTCAAATATTAAACACATAAAAATTGCAACAGGATCACCGCAGGCAAATGGCTAAGTAGAAAGAATTAATAGGAGTTTAGGACCAATGATAGCCAAATTAACAAAACCAGAGATGGGTATATATTGGAACTCAGTAGTAGAAAAAGTAGAACACACTGTAAACAACACTTTGCATCGTAGTATTAAACAGATACCTAGCAAAATGTTATTTGGAATCGAGCAAAGAGGTAAAATTATAGACGAACTAAGAGAAGAATTAGAGAGCTTAAATGGGACAATAGAAAATTAAGATTTAGCAAAAATAAGAAATGAAGCAGAAAAAAACCAAAATACTGCACAATTATACAACAAAACTTAATATGACAAAGGAGCGAAGAAAGCAACTGACTATAAAGTAGGAGACTATGTAATGACTAAAAACTTTGATAGAACTGCAAATATTTCAAAAAAAAAACTAATTTCAACCAGAATGGACGGAGCAGATCAGTCGGACGTGCCCGACTGTCTTATATCCTGTGCCTAAGCTCGCGCTCGCAAATACAGTAAAAAATGTATTTAAATATTTGACATATAATTTAATTTATTTATATTTTGTGTTTATTATCTGATTTCAATGCGCTTTTCAAGATAGTTAAATATACATAATAGAAAAGAGTTTATGTTTCAATTAACAACATTCTATGTTCAATATTACGCTTGCTATTTAACTTTGTATGTTCAAATATTCAAACATACGCACAATTCAAGCGCCAAGCAACATGCTTGGTATTGCTATCCCTCTCGCACGCGGCTGGCTGCAACGGCGTGTGCATGTAATATTACGTCGCTTATATTTCCTTTGTTTATAGACCGATTTCAATGCGCTTTTCAGGACAGTTAAATATAATATAAGAGAGTATATATTCAAAAATAACAACATTCTATGATTAATATTACGCTTGTTTTTTAACTTTTAAGTTCAACTATGGTGTAGCTTATATCTTCTGTAACCGATTTTAATGCGCTTTTCAGGATAGTTAAATATAATACAAAAGAGTTTATGTTATGTTCCAAATAACAACCTTATATGTGTAGTATAACGCTTGTTATTCAACTTTTTGTGTTAAAAATTCGAGGTTTAGTGAGTTTTATTGTTTTTTGGGTGTGAAGGGGACGTGGCATCAACGATTTGAAATAAACTTGATCTGCGTATTGAATACACCTACCGATAGCAACCAACACGAAATCTCTAGCTTTTGTAGTTTCCAAAATCTCAGCGTTCATACAGACGGACAGACGGACATCGCTAATCGACTCAGCTCGTCTCCCTGATCAAGAATATATATACTTTGTGGGGTCTGCCACGCCTCCTTCTGCCTGTTACATACATTCGCACAAATTTGTTAATCTTGTTTTTTTCCATTTTTCAAATGGGCACAGGGTATAAAAAACAAAGGTCCTTATGTTATAGACAAAGTATTAAAAAATTATAGGTTCTTGTTAAAGGATCCAGAAGGCTTTCAAATATTACGTAACCCTTATCAAGGTGTTTGGAGTATCAAAAATATAAAACATTGGATAGGTAACACAACGAAAAAAGTAAATGTATGAACAAATGTATAGTATAAGTTAAAATTCTTTAGAAACTAAATGTTTATATATTATATATATATATAAAACAACTTGAATCTATACGTTAAGCTTAATTAAGAGAAATGTGTAGAATTCATTGTAAATATTTTATCACCATATGATCAGGAGATCAATCAGTCAGGACGGCCGAGTTGTAGCAGGCAATATGTATGTCGTAGAGTAGTCAGTGATTATGTTAAGTTTGAATTCATACTTCGGTTAATTTAACATGTCCAAATGAGTAAAAGATGTTAATGTTAAGTAACAATGTTAAAAATGATATTAGTGTTGGAAAAAGATAAATAAAGAAAGAGAGAGACAAAAAGAGTGTGCGTGATGCATTGATAGTTGCGTAAAGGCGAGGTCCGAGCGAGACAGCTATACGGACTGAGCGTGGCTCGGTTGTGCGAACTAGTTCCGAACTGGCTCGGTGTGCGTGAGCGAACACATGGCAGTCGGCCATTATAGAAAAAGAAGAGGAGCGATCCACAACTGCGACTCGCTGCGTCTTTAAAAAAAATAAAATAAAATTATGGCAGACAATAACGAAACCAACTCTCCTACATCAGAAGTGGGATCGCCACAGCCACAGCATCCTGAAATCATGCTGCAACTGTTGGAAGCGCAAAACCAAAAGTTTTTGGAATTGCTGAAGGCCATGCAGACCCCGGCAAAAACAACAGCTCGAGAGACTTCGGTGACGCTGCCTACGTTTAACCCCGAATCTGCTGGTGCTGATGCTGCAGCATGGTGTAAAACTGCGAATATGATTCTGACCGAGCATCCACTGGAGGGCAGTGCATTGGTGATGACCCTCAGTAAGTCACTAGCTGGAAGCGCGTCCCAATGGCTGTCGCAAATTTGCTACGTTGGAATGACGTGGCCGCAGTTCCAAGAACTGTTCACACACCGGTATGAGAGTGCAGACACGCCAGCCGCCATTTTGTTTAACCTACTAAACGGGCGTCCGAGTGCAAACGAGTGTTTGTCTGTATACTGTAGCCGCTTAGTGACGTCATTGATGGCAAAATGGAGTTCGATGACTGTCGAAGAGATGGCAGTGTCGCTTGTGATGGCACATGCATCGCAGATTGACACAAGGCTTCAGAGTCTGCTATACACAACAACAATAAAGACGCGCAGCGAACTGCAGCAGCAACTGAAGGCATACACATTTGGCAAGCGGGAAGAATGTCTTGGATTGGATTCTGGCCCAGAACGAAAGAAGCAGAAGATGCAAGCTCCAGTAAAATGTCATCATTGTGGCAGGCTTGGGCACAAAATCCGAGAATGTCGTAAGAGGATGGCAGACGAGAAGAGTGAAACCAGAACCAAGCAATCGCATGGCACGCCGGTGACTGGACGAGACAGATCAGGGGTGACGTGCTACAAGTGTGGCAATGTAGGCCACATTGCATCTACGTGCCCCAATGGTGCAGCGAATGGGAACAACGTGAAGCGTGTCGACGTATGCTCAGTATCAGGGCCACTGGGAGTGATGTACCAAAATGGTGAGCCGTTCCAATTTTTCTTCGATTCTGGCGCTGAATGTTCATTAATCAAGGATAAGTTAAGTGATAAGATAGCCGGTAAACGATTTAACAACATGGTTATTTTAAAAGGAATAGGAGAAAATGTTGTTAAAAGTAACTTGCAAATTTTGGCAAAGGTACAGATTTCTCAATTTCATTTAGAGATTCTATTCCACGTTGTAAATAATGATTGTCTTAAGTATGATGTTATGATCGGCCGTGAAATATTACAACTTGATTTTGGTATGACAATAGATTCGGATAAGCTAAGTTTGTTTAAAACGAAAATTGTTAATGTTGTCCAGAAAGAATCTACAGCAGAAATTATGTTAAAAGCTGTTAATAACAATGTTGATATAAGTGAACAGGACAAGCAAACGTTAATAAACGTGCTGGAACAATACTCAGATAATTTTATAAATGAAATTCCGCAAAGACGTGTCTCAACGGGGTCGCTAGAAATTCGTTTATTAGATAACAATAAGACAGTTCAACGACGCCCTTATAGGCTCAGTGAGGATGAAAGGCAACTTGTTAGACTGAAAGTACAGCAGATGTTAGACGCTGGAGTGATCCGTCCTAGTAGCTCGCCGTTTGCTAGTCCAATGCTCTTAGTGAAGAAGAAAGATGGCAGTGAGAGACTATGTGTTGACTATAGGGAGCTAAATGCTAATACGGTGTCCGACAAGTATCCGTTGCCACTAATTTCTGATCAAATTAACAGACTGTCTGATGGAAAATATTTTACAAGCCTAGATATGGCAAGTGGCTTTTATCAAATTCCTATTCAGGCTGAATCAATTGAAAGAACAGCGTTTGTGACACCTGATGGACAATTTGAGTACCTTGCCATGCCTTTTGGGCTGAAAAATGCCTCCTCAGTTTTTCAGCGATCAATTGTACGAGCTTTAGGTGAACTTGCATATTCATATGCGATAGTTTATATCGATGATGTTCTGATTGTTGCTAGATCAAAAGAAGAAGCCTTTGAAAGATTAAAAATCGTACTAAAAGCTCTATCAACTGCGGGATTTTCTTTTAATATAAAAAAATGTGCCTTTCTCCAAACAGGAATTGAATATCTAGGGTACTTCATTAAAAACGGTGAAATTAAACCAAACAGTAGAAAAATAGAAGCCCTATCAGCACTATCTAAGCCAAATTCGGTAACACAACTCAGGCAGTTTATAGGACTAGCATCTTATTTTAGACAATTCGTTCCACGTTTTTCCGAACAAATGAAGCCACTGTATCAGTTAACAGCTAAAAATAGTGATTTTATTTGGAAAGAGGATCATGAAGAGATACGTAAAAATATCATTCGAGCATTGACCAGTGACCCAATATTAGTTATCTTTGATCCAAGGAACCCAATCGAACTACACACTGATGCTAGTGCAGATGGATACGGTGCAATGCTGGTACACAGAGTTGATGGCAAGTGTAGGGTGGTGGAATACTACAGTAAGTGTACTTCTCCAGCAGAATCTAAATATCATTCCTATGAGTTGGAGACTCTGGCGGTGTATAATGCTGTGAAACATTTCCGCCATTACCTGCATTGTCGCAAGTTTGTTGTGCATACAGATTGTAACTCACTAAAAGCAAGTCGTAATAAAATCGAATTAACACCAAGGGTACACCGTTGGTGGGCTTATCTGCAATCATTTGAGTTTGAAGTTGAGTATCGTAAGGGAACCCAGATGGCACATGTAGATTTTCTGTCCCGTAATCCAATTCCAAATAAATCCAGTTGCACAAATAATGTAACTGAGGTGCGAGTGGACTTAGCTGAGATTTCGGGCAATTGGCTAATTGCTGAACAACAGCGTGATGAGGATATAGTTGGCATAGTAGAACGGCTGAACAACGGCGAGATGCCGGAAGATATAGCTAGAACGTATGAGTTGAGAAGCGGATTATTATATCGAAAAATTCAGAGAAACGGCAAAACTCGTTGTTTGCCTGTTGTTCCTCGCGCCTTTTGTTGGTCCGTTATTAACAATGTCCATGAGTCGATTATGCATCTTGGATGGCAGAAAACATTGGACAAAGTTTACGAGCAATATTGGTTTGAAAATATGTCGAAATATACTCGAAAATTTGTGGATAATTGCATCACATGCAAGATTTCCAAGCCATCGTCAGGCAAGGTGCAAATGGAAATGCATCCAATTCCTAAAGTAAAAATACCATGGCATACTATTCACATAGACATTAGTGGCAAGTTAAGTGGCAAAAACGATAAAAAGGAATATGTGATTGTACAGATAGATGGATTTACCAAGTTTGTTTATTTGTATCATACCTTTAATTTGGACGCAGAAAATTGTATCAAAGCTATCAGATCAAGTATATCACTCTTTGGAGTACCTTGTCGTATCATTGCAGACCAAGGTAGAAGTTTTGCAAATAGTAAATTTCGTGAGTTTTGTTTGGCTAGTAAAATTGAGTTACATTTGATAGCTACAGGCGCTAGTCGAGCTAACGGGCAGGTAGAACGTGTCATGAGCACAATGAAAAGTATGCTGACAGCTGTAGAGACAGGTGAGCGCTCGTGGCAGGAAGCGTTGGAGGATGTACAGCTAGCCATGAACTGTACAACTAATAGGGTGACAAAATATAGCCCATTAGAGCTTTTGATAGGCAAAGAGGCCAAACCACTAGGTATGGTAGTAGTAAATGAAGATAGTGAAGTTGATCTTGATGATGTAAGAATACGAGCCAAAGAAAACATTGACAAGAATGCCGTATATGAGAAAAACAGAATTGATTCAAATAAGGCGAAAATTGTGAAGCATAAGGTGGGCGATCATGTCTTACTAAAATCTGAAGAGCGGCATCAGACTAAACTGGACCCAAAGTTTAGAGGGCCATTTAAAGTAATAGAGTTGTTGGAAGGTGATAGATACCTATTGAAGTCATTGACAAACAAGAGAACATACAAGTATGCGCACGAAAGTTTGCGGAAAATGCCAGATAACTGTATTGTATCTGAAATAAATGAAGAAAATGATTGCGTTGAAAGAGACGTAAACCATGAGACCGGGATGATTGCGGTGAAAAAGACGTAGATCATCAGTCGATCTCTGCCACCGAGGGTGCAGAGAACATCTCACATGGGGGCTGGTCCAAGCAGCAATGTTCATGAGGAGATGAAATTGTCTGTGGCGGATGTTTGGTCAAGTGATGGATCAAGGCACTGCAGGTGCATAGCGTCGCAGAGTGGCGGCAAGAGCCCGAGAACCATGTAGAGAAGTATATCGATAGCCAAATGGGCGAGTTTCTATCGAAACTGACATTTGAAGAGTAAATCTAAGTTGTATGTTCTAAGGAATGTCATGATGTAAAAAGAAGTATTGGCAATGTAAGATATGATGCTACCGTATGCTTAAGTAATAGTTTGATAATGCACACGAGGACGTGTGAAAGTCAGGAAGGCCGTGTCGTAGAGTAGTCAGTGATTATGTTAAGTTTGAATTCATACTTCGGTTAATTTAACATGTCCAAATGAGTAAAAGATGTTAATGTTAAGTAACAATGTTAAAAATGATATTAGTGTTGGAAAAAGATAAATAAAGAAAGAGAGAGACAAAAAGAGTGTGCGTGATGCATTGATAGTTGCGTAAAGGCGAGGTCCGAGCGAGACAGCTATACGGACTGAGCGTGGCTCGGTTGTGCGAACTAGTTCCGAACTGGCTCGGTGTGCGTGAGCGAACACATGGCAGTCGGCCATTATAGAAAAAGAAGAGGAACGATCCACAACTGCGACTCGCTGCGTCTTTAAAAAAAATAAAATAAAATTATGGCAGACAATAACGAAACCAACTCTCCTACATGTACATAAGTAATAGATATGTAACTTACACAACGTACACGATAGTATTGCAATGTTAGTATTTTAGTATTTATCATTTAAACAAAGAGAAAGCCAGCATTTACGATCATACACGATACGGTCACACTGTGGCAAGAGCGAACATTCTGGAACGAGAGCGTGAGCGAGAGCACGCACGTTATACCCTGTTTACATTGAGCCCGAATCACGAAATAGAATATTCTGCCATAAGCCCTCTGTGGGTAGAAGAAGAGCCGAATAATCCAAGATTCGACTATTATGCTGAAAGTGTGGCCGTATCTTGGCTAGTATTTCGATACAAATTTAGTATTTTCGATACAAAAAAGTGGCATATCGATAGCAAACAGCTGTTTATTACAGCTAATAAATTTAAAAACGCCCGCAAAAATAAAATTACTGAAATGAAAATAAGCGAAATGAATGATAAGAGCAAAAATATAAATGGACCGATTCAATATTATTTCCAAATGAACCATTTTAATTGTTGTTACTCATTTGTATGCACTGTACCCATTAAAAATGGGTGAAAATTTATATTTTATTTTACAATTTGTGACTACTGAAAAGCGCATTCAAATAAAAATATATGGACGGGGCAGATCAGTGGGACGGAGGCTACAGTCGGACGTAACCGACAGTACGAGACCCTTTACTTTAACTTTATGCATTTACAAACACAGTCAAAGGCGCACACACGAAGCTACGCGCGAATTCATGGCACACCACCCCCCCTCTGCCTAGTGCGGCAAATTGTCCGTTCCATATTTTCGCTGTTTCTTATCCGATCGAAACGAAATTCACAGGGTCAATAGAGAATGTCATAAGCTACTTATTTATTAAATTACAAATCAATAGCTTTAAAACTGTGGCTACAGTAGCTTTTTGCGGTTTGCGGGGGAAGGGAGGGAGGTATCCAAAATCTAAAACAAACTCGTGCTGCTCGCGAAATAGGAGAATCTAAATCCCAAATATGGTGTCTCTAGCTCTTATAGTTGCTGAGATCTAGGTGTTCATACGGACGGACAGACAGACGGACAGACGGACAGACGGACAGACAGACAGACGGACAGACGGACATGGCTATATCGACTCGTCTTGTCGTCCTGATCAAGAATATATATACTTTATGGGGTCTGCCACGCCTCCTTCTGGGTGTTACACACATTTCCTCTTTGCACTAAACTAATAGACCCTTTTTACTTTTTTAAAGTAAAGGGTCTAAAAATATAATAATGTAGCAATATCGCAGTTTTTGCCTAGCTCGCTTTTAAAATGCACATAAATTTGCGCGTTTTCTTGTTTGTTTACGTTTGAAATGGCGCGTTTTCTTGTTTGTTTACGTTTGCGCTGGCCGAACAGCTGGTCGCGTGATTCGATTCTTGGTGTAAACACCCAAATCACGTTTGGAATATTCCGCTCAGTGTAAATATGCTATAAGAAGCGGAAAGATTAAAGTGATATTAAAGCTGCGCATTTAAAGAAAACCCAGATTGTTTTACTCTCACATGTAATAGCAAGGCTGATCTTTGGTACAGGGTATAAGACAGTCGGGCTATGCACTTTTTGCGTATTGGTGAATACACCAAACACATACTGCTACAAGTAGCAACATATTTGTGTGTGTATGTATATGTATGTATATATGCACACTAGCACATAAAAGATATTTCATGTCAAATTTTATTTTTTGATTTTTATGATAAAAATCAACACGTAATTTTTCTTTTTAATTAGACCCTGTACTTTAAAAAAGTAAAAGGGTCTATTAATTTAATGCAAATGACAGATGTATGTAACACCCAGAAGGAAGCGTGGTAGACCCTACAAAGTATATATATTCTGACTCAGGACGACGAGCTGAGTTGATATAGCCATGTCCGTCTGTCCCCGATCTGTGTGTCTGTCCGTATGAACACCTAGATCTCAGCAACTATAAGAGATAAAGACACCACCTTTCCGGATTTAGGTAGTCAGCTAATGCAAGCAGATCAAGTTTGTTTCAAACTTTTGATAACTCGCCTCCTTCATCCGCGAATCCTCAAAAATCTACACCTACCTCAAAAATTTTAAAAACTATAAACGGCACAGCAGCCACAATAGTAGCGCTACAGACTTGTAAATCGGCATGTACGTAGTCTATGGTATTCTCCACCGATGCTAGTAATTATTTATGATTTGAATTGGAAATAGCGAAGATATGCAATAGACCATGTTTTGCAAAATGTATTTATGTGCAACTGCAACCACAATATTATAGCTACTGATTCGTTATTTGGCATGTACGTGGACTATTAAATTATCCATCGATGCCGTAAATTAAATGTTAAACGGACAAGAAACAGCGAAGTTATGCAGCAGTAAAGTGTTTTATAAATGTAAGTAAGTCCCACAACAGCCACAGTTTAAAAGCCACAGACTTGGGATTTGGCATGTACGCAGCCTATGGTATTATCCATCAGCGCTGTGAATTACATTTAAAACGGAAAAGAAACAGTGAAGATAGCGCAGACAAAGAAGCCACCTATATCTTGCAGATCATAAGAGCTATGAATACAATTTTTTGGTATTTGTGTTTTCCTATGCAGCCATCAGATCAAGATAGTTTGGGTTTTTTGTTAACTCCTTCCATTATTCCGCTAACCGAAAAATTAAATTAGCAACAGTTTTCAGTTTTAAATCTACAGTTTAACAGCTAATGACTTAGGATATGGTATGTAAGTAGTATATGTCAATCTCCACCGATACATTAAATTACGTTACGATCGGATAAGAAACAGCGAAGAAAACACAAAGTACAGGGTCTCCTACAGTCGGTTGCGTCCACCTAAACTGGTCAACTGCCACATAGTGCACTGTAGATAGCTGATTAAATTTATATTCGTTTCCCCCTGAATTTTTATATATTTTTACCGTTGAGAATTTCTGACTATGCATTTATTTATTAATTTCATAAAGGCATTGCAAATCCCAAAGACACAATAAAAATTTGCATGCATTACATTGATGGTGCTTCAAATGAGCATTGAAAACCAAATAATGCCAAAACCTTAACTATCTCATCAATATGCGTATAGTCATTATTTGCATAATATTAATAATTATAACAAGTCATAATATAAGTATATTGGAAAAGTGTCGAAGAAGGTCATTTACACTTACCCATAACTTTGTAAAAATGTATGTAACATGATGAATATGAATATTCTTCCTTAGGAAAACGAGCTAAGTCAATTTAGGTATGTCTGCCTGTTAATTTTGATAAACGAGTCGATATTTAAAACTAAAGGGCTAGGGGTAGTTAGAAATATAAAGTATGTACTTAGATAGAAGCAAAAGGCGTGTCAAGTTTATCGGAAATACTGAAATGGGTAAAAATGGGGCTAATAACGTAATGCAAATGTAACAGGCAGAAGGGGGCATGTTAGACCCTATGTTATATATATTCTTGATCAGGACAACCAACTGAATCGATGTCCATATCTGTCTGGGCTAACCGTGAGCATAAACGTATAGAGAAATATATAAAGACAGGGTATTCTACTGGCGCTAGCACCCAATTGAATCCTGCCTCAGCGAAATTTATCTGTACAGTTTGCGTTAGGTTAGTTATACCTAAACATCGTTGGAATAATTACAATTATACTGAATATTGTAATTGTAAATTCGTCTAATTTACATAACATACACAATATCGTCATCCATTTAATAAAATAAATATACGCACAAATTTAATATGACATTAAAGTTTTTACTACTTTACAATTGTAAGCAACTATGCCAGCTCGTGGACTCGTAGTTATGTGTACATATGTATGTATATTCGTATTCAAAATTGTTTGTCACCCATTCAATGTCATGAACTTCACTAGGTCATAATACGAATAGCACACAAGTTCACTTGGTGTGCATGACGGAAAAGGAGAGAGAGACTCACGAACCTATTGAAATGACAAAACGTGTATGTGGTGCACATGGGCAACTGTAGGGTGCAGTCGTTGGCGTTGCGAAAGCTTAAAGCTCAGTAATATCAACAGGTGCTAAGAGACGAACAACTTCCGTTTGTTATCAATAAAAAATATAAACAAATAAAAGCAACGATTGAGCTTTGTTGTACGGTTACTAATCCAGAAAGAACAGCAGCAAAAAAGTCAATGAAACAATCGGGTGCGACCCATATATAAATTAATAGGGCCATATGATTTTTTAAACAGTTTGTTGTGTGCTTTTGTAACAGCAGAACAAGTGTCGGTTGGTTTTGAAATGAAGATGTTGAGATTACTTCAATTTATATCTACCTTTTTTTGTATAGTAAATTTTGTATATCCCGAAATTGCTTGTAAGTCATGTTAAGAAAAAGAAAAAAATTGTGCACATATCGCTCATTTACTTGAAGAGTGTCATAACTAAAAAAGTTCGTTTTAAGATAAACTCCGTACAAAGCGGAACGTCAAATTCTCTTCTCGCGCTGTGCCTATTAAAGATAGGATAATGAAATTTTTACACAACACAGACTATTGACCAACGAACAATTCTGCATCATTAACACAAAAAAAACCACGCTTTTTGAGTTATGAGCGATATAAACTTTGAGTAAATGAGCTATATAAACTTATTAGAACTATTTATATGCATTAGCCACGAGTCTCTTCTGCCCAACGCGAAATCCGAAAATTGTTGGTGGGAGCCAGGCAGAGCGCAATGAAATGCCATTTATGGTAAGTCTAATGCGGCGGGGAGGACATTTCTGTGGTGGAACTATTATACACGAACGGTGGATACTAACGGCAGGTCATTGTGTTTGCAATGGGCTACATAAGGTCATGAAAGCAGCACAAATTCAAGGAGTCCTCGGATTACACAGCATACATGAATATCAAAACGGTATTGGCGACGGTCCGGATGCACAACTTGTGGATTTTAAAAGTATTGTGCCGCATCCGCAATATGACTGCAATAATGTCAAACATGATATTGGTATATAGATACTGGTATTTATAAATACAAATATTAATTTCATCAAATTACTTTTCAGCGCTTTTGGAATTAATGAAACCCATAATATTTACGGCCCATATACAGCCAGGTTGCGTTAGCTTGGAAAAAGAAAATCGAATTTTGGGGGAGGAAGTGTATGGTACAATTTTTGGATGGGGCTGGACACATGAGAATCAGGAAAAAGGTGATCGAGCCGATATCCTACGCAAGGCAACGGTCAAAATATGGAACAATGACATTTGTCAGCGTTCTTACCATTCACAGGGAAAGACGAACAGCATAGGCGAAACTCAATTGTGTGCGGGATTTGAGAACGGCCAAATTGACTCTTGTTGGGTAAGTTGTATTGATAAGTTGTATTAAGCTTATTACGTTTATTTCCTCAAACAGGCTGATTCTGGCGGCCCATTAATGTCAAATAATCACTATTTGGTAGGCATAGTCTCTACAGGTATTGGCTGTGCCCGTCCTGGGTTACCTGGCATATATACTCGTGTGAGCAAATATGTAACATGGATGCAAAATGTGATTAATATCAACTAATCTAAACCATATCATAGTTGACAAAAAGTTGTAATATTCTGTGATAAATTTTTCGACAAAAACAATATACTTTAAGCACATAAATAAAATAAAATAATTTATATTATATTTAATAATAGTTGATAAAAAAAAACATAACTTCCGCGAACACAAATTCCTGTCAGCTGTTGTCAGAGCTTGCAAGTTTTGAATGCCGTACTAACATATCGCTCGTTCACCAGAAGAGTGTCATAACTTAAAAGACGCGATTTGTGAGTTAATGATGCAGTAATGTTCGGATATTAATGTTTGGATATTAATCTATCTTGTGTCAATATTTCATACACACAGCGTGAGAAGAGAATATGTCGCTCCACCTTGTATAGAGATACACGGCGCTTAAAAAGTTCAAACGCGTTTATCTCGAATCGCACTTTTTAGACCCTGTACTTTAAAAAAGTAAAAGGGTCTATTAATTTAGTGCAAATAACAGCTTGTGTGTAACAGGCAGAAGGAAGCGTGGTAGACCCCACAAAGTATACATATATATTCTGACTCAGGACGACGAGCTGAGTTGATATAGCCATGTCCGTCTGTCTGTCTGTCCGTCTGTCCGTCCGTCTGTATGAACACCTAGATCCCAGCAACTAAAAGAGATAGAGACACCATTTCTTGATATGCAGGTTCTCTATTATCGTAAGCAGCACGAGTTTGTTTCAGATTTTGGATATCTCGCCTCCTTCATCCGCGAATCATCAAAAATCTACACCTATCTCAAAAATCTTGAAAACAATAAGCGCCACAGCAACCACAATAATAGGGCTACTGACTTGTAATTTGGCATGTAGGTAGTCTATGGTATTCTTCATCGATGCTATATGATTATTTATGATTTGAATTAGAAATAGCGAAGATATGCAAGAGACAATCTTTTTCAAAATGCGTATATGTGCCACTGCGGCCACAATAATAAAGCTACAGACCTGCAATTTGGAATGTACGTAGCCTATAGAATTATCCGTCGATATTGTGAATTGCATAACATCGGACAAGAAACAGCGAAGTTATGTAACAAACCATTTTTATACCCTGTACCCATTGAAAAATGGGAAATACAGGGTTATTAACTTTGTCAGAATGTATGTAACATGCAGAAGGAGGCGTGGTAGACCCCACAAAGTATATATATTCTTGATCAGGAGGACAAGACGAGTTGATTTAGCCATGTCTGTCTGTCCGTCTGTATGAACGCGTCGATCTCAGCAACTATAAGAGCTAGAGCAGCCGTTTTGGTCATTTTTGATAGGTGTATACCATACGCAGATCAAGTTTATTCCAAATTTTGGATACCACGCCCCTACCGCGAACAATTGCCATAAATACAATACATTGACCAATTTGAACGCGTCGATCTCAGCAACTATAAGAGCTAGAGCAGCCGTTTTGGTCATTTTTGATAGGTGTATACCATACGCAGAACAAGTTTACTCCAAATTTTGGATGCCACACGCCCCTACCGCGAACAATGGCCATAAATACAATACATTGACCAATTTGAACGCGTATATCTCAGCAACTATAATAGCTAGAGCAGCCGTTTTGGTAATTTTTTAAAGGTGTATACAACACGCAGAACAAGTTTATATCAATTTTTGGATGCCATGCACCTACCGCGAATAATGGCCATAAATATAATACATTGACAAATTTAAGACATATAAATCTATTTAAATAAATTCTACGAACTGTGGAAATGATTAATATCTACCAATTTTGCAAATTTCAATTATATCGGTCCACTATTAAAAGAATTACGATTAATTAAAGATTTTTTTTTTTATTTTTTTTTTTATTTTTTTAATTTAATTTTGATGTATACGTTATCAGTAGTAGGCTATGCTACATATAATAAAATCCCGATATATCATTCACGCTATATTATATTTACTATTTACTATACACAAAATGTCAAACTCTGGTCAAAGTGTACAAATAGTATTTCTTACGTTGTTAAACAGTTGAACTTCGGAACTAGACTAAAAATTTTGTTAAACAACATGTAGTACATTTGAATTAAGGAATGACAGGAATATCATAGATATCTCATTTCCACAACTCTACCTTTTGTATAATTATAAATATAGCAGCATGCCATTGGAAATAGTTCAGTACTAGCAAGGCTGATCTTTGGTACAGGGTATAAGACAGTCGGGCTTGCCCGACTGTCATGTCTTGCGGGCGATAGCCCGCGAGATTTTTTTTATAAATGTATGTAAATCCCACAACAGCCACAGTTTAAAAGCTACAGACTTGGGATGTGGCATGCACGCAGCCTTTGGCATTATCCGTCACTGCTGTGAATTACATTACAAACAGTAAAGAAACAGCGAAGATAGATCAGACAAAGAAACCACCTAGATCTTGCAGACTATAAGAGCTATAAATACCATTTTTTGGTATTTAGATTCTCCTATGCAGCCATCAGATCAAGTTAGTTTGGGTTTTTTGATAATTCGTCTCATTCCTCCGCTAACGAAAAAACCAAATTAGCAACAGTTTGCAGCTTTAAAGCTACAGTTTAACAGATAATGACTTAGGATATGGTATGTACGTAGTATATGACTGTAGCTCCGTCCTTACTGGTTTAAGTTATGACACTCTTCTGGTAAACGAGCGATATGTAGATGTCAAGTAAAACAAACAAATGCAAATAAAAATAAATACCAGTAAGGACGGAGCTGCAGTCGGACGTAACCGACTGTAGGAGACCCTGTACTTTGTGTTTTCTTCGCTGATTCTTATCCGACCGTAATGTAATTCACAGCATCGATAGGGATTGTCATAGACTACGTACATGCCACATCCCAAATCTTTAGCTTCAAAACTGAAGTTTTAAAACTGCAAACTGTTGCTAATTTGGTTTTTCGGTTAGCGGAGGAATGAGAGGAGTTATCAAAAAACCCAAACAAACTTGATATGATTGCTGCATAGGAGAACCTAAATGCCCAAAAATGGTATTTCTAGCTCTTATAGTCTGCAAGATTTAGGTGGCTTCTTTGTCTGATCTATCGTCGCTGTTTCTTCTTCGTTCGTAATGTAATTCACCGCATTGATGGATAATGCCATAGGCTAAGTACATGCCAAATCCCAAGTATATAGCTTTTAAACTGTGGCTGTAGTAGCGCTTACATACAGTTGTAAAACAATTTACTGCTGCATAACTTCGCTATTTCTTCTCCGTTTGAAATGTAGTTCACAGCATCGATGGATAATTATATAAACTACGTACATGCCAAATTACAAGTCTGTGGCTCTAATATTGTGGCTGCTGTGCCGTTTATAGTTTTTAGGATTTTTGAGGTAGGTGTAGATTTTTTTATGATTCGCGGATGACGGAGGCGAGTTATCAAAAGTTTGAAACAAACTTGATCTGCTTGCATTAGCCGACAACCTAAATCCGGAAAGGTTGTGTCTTTAGCTCTTGTAGTTGCTGAGATCTAGGTGTTCATACGGACAGACGGATATGGCTATATCAACTCAGCTCGTCGTCCTGGGTCAGAATATATATGTATACTTTGTGGGGTCTACCACGCTTCCTTCTGCCTGTTACACACAAGCTGTTATTTGCACTAAATTAATAGACCCTTTTGCTTTTTTAAAGTACAGGGTCTAATAATGAATGAAAAATTAAACACGGGTGTATTTGGTCAAGAAATGTGGATGTTAGGGCCAAAAATCATGTTCTTAAGGTACCTATTAGGCAATATACCGTTTAGTTAAAAGTCGAAAAAACCGATCTCTCGTATTTGGCCAGATTTTGATTTTTAACGATTTGTGTTAAAAAAAATCTCGTATCGCCCGCAAGACATGACAGTCGGGCAAGTCTTATACCCTGTACCAAAGATCAGCCTTGCTAGTACAGTATTCTACTTAAAATATATTTTGAATCTAATTCAATTTATATTCCGAATACCAACTTTCTATGTTGAATAAAAATAATTTATTTATATTATTTCGCCGCTCGAATCCGCTAACGATTAATAAATATAATCGATACCCAGGGAACACCACGAGGAGGGCAATGGTTTTTTTTTTTTTAATGCTTATTTTATTATTTATTGAATCTATCCTTAAATTAGACTTTACAATAAGTATTAAAATCTTATGTACTAATAGGGAAATAACCACTTATATTGGTGGGTTATGGACGGTGGCCCTAAGAATTGGTAGCTGGGCTGGGAAGTCGTTTCTGCGGAGACGTGTTTGATTTCCCAACTGGGAGAGCGATCTGGCAAGTTGGTTGGGGTGCTCGGATAGTTTCAAAGAGTAATTGGATTTACGTCGCTGGATTTCTGCTACTACGGAAGGAATGTTGAGGTCTGAGTGGATGTTGTCATTTCGCATGTACCATGGTGCACCAGTTAATGTTCGTAGAATTTTCGATTGGACTCGTTGGATAATATCCTTGTTCGTGCTGCTTGCGTTGCCCCAAAGCTCGCAACCGTATGTCCAGATGGGTTTAATTGTGGAGTTATAGAGAAGGACTTTGTACTCTAGGCTAAGAGGTGAACTCGGATTGATTAGCCAATGGAGGTGTAACGCTTTCATTTTTATTTGAGTTTTCTTGGCTTCTATGTGGTGACGCCAAGTAAGTCTTCTGTCCAGGTGGATACCAAGGTATGTGACCGAATTGGATTGTGGAATTTGCACGTTATTTAGTGTAAGTGGAGGGCAGTCGCCATGGTTGAGCGTGAACGTAACGTGTTTGCATTTTTGCTCATTGACCAAAATCCTCCAGTCTGCAAGCCATTTTTCAATGGATGTTAGATGATTTGCCAGTTGGATTGACGCTGTAAGCTGGCTTCTGGATCGGCTTAGTATTGCTGTGTCGTCGGCAAATGTCGTCGTAATAAGGCGAGTATTTGTTGGCATATCAGAGGTGTACAGGATATATAGGAAAGGTCCTAGTACACTACCTTGTGGAACTCCAGCTTTTATTGGGTACTCATTCGAGGTATGGGAATTGCATCTGACTGAGAATACCCTTTGGGAGAGGTAAGATGCCAGTAACTTATGTGTGGATTGCGGTAGGAGTGTTTGGATTTTGTACATTAGACCTTCCAGCCAGACGCGGTCAAAAGCTTGGGCGACATCAAGAAAAATGGCTGTACAGTATTCTCGGCGTTCAAATGCTGTACGGATTTCCAGTGTAATTCGATTGGCCTGTTCAATTGTTCCATGCTTTTCTCGGAATCCGAATTGATGTGAGGGGATAATGTTGTGGGATTGGAGGTATGGACCAATTCGTAGCATAATTACTTTTTCAAAAAGCTTGGATAGACTTGGGAGCAAGCTTATTGGCCTGTACGATGACGGTTGCGATTTATCCTTTCCTGGTTTTGGGATCATGACGATTATGGATTTCTTCCACTGCTGAGGATAATAGCCGAGCTTGGCTATAGCATTAAATAGTTTAGTGACATAATTTATAGCGCAATCGGGCAGTTCTATTAGCATTTTGGATGTTATTAGGTCATGGCCTGGAGATTTTTTAGGCTTGAGTTTTTCTTTAATTGCTTTGGAAACCTCTTCTTGTTGGAAAATCAGAGTCATACTTTGTTGGATATGTGATGGTGATGGTAGTGTGAAAGAGTTAGTTGATGGATTTGGCTGGAAAACGTGTTGCAGATGGGTAGCAAACACCGCTGCCTTTTCCTCGTCGCTACGGGCCCATTTTCCTGTGTTGTCCCTTATAGGTGATTGCGTCTCAGTCGGGGCACTTAGGCTCGGGTGAGCTTTCCAGAGTGGATGCTTAGTGCTTGTTGGGCTTAGTTGTTCTATGTACCGGCGTTGAGCTTGGTCTTCCTCGTTTTTTAAAGCTTTTCTTAGATTCCGTGTTGCTCTTTTTAGGATCGATTTTGAAGCTGGGGATCTAGTTTGTTGCCATTCTCGTCGTAGTCGTCGCTTGATAAGAATTAAATTTTCAATTTGGCGATTGTTTATGTTTCGGAATGATGAGTGTGGACGCTCTTGAGGAGTAGCGATTTGTGCTGCTGCCTTAAGGGTTGACTCGAGTGCTTTGACGGAAGTGTCAATATCTGCATCTGAGTGGAGGCGAGGATCCAATTCGATGTGAGTACTTATGAATTTTTTATACTTAAGCCAGTTTGTTTTGTTGGATATTAGTCTGTGCGGAGGTGCAAAGTGGAGTGGCCTTTCCGAGATGTTAAAAACCACTGGAGAGTGGTCGGAAGACAGATCCGCTAGTGTTTCTGCGCATATTGTGGATCGAGGAATTTTTCTGGTGATAGCGAAGTCTATGAGATCTGGTAGTTTCCTTGGATCTGCTGGCCAGTATGTAGGCCTGCCCGGTGAAACATAGTCTAGCTTATTGCTGAGCTTTGTTAATGTTTTGTAAAGTTGGTTGCCTTTTGGATTGGATAATCGTGAGCCCCAGTGCCTATGTTTTGCGTTGAAGTCACCTGCTGCAATGAATCGGTCGCCGAGTGAGTTAAAGAAGCTTTCAAATTGGATCTCGGAAATGGAGAAGCGTGGCGGGCAATAAACAGCAGCTAATGTTATGGTACCTAGATGGCATTCTATATTGACTGCTGTTGATTGCAGGTAGTTGGTAGCGGTATTATTGGAGAGATGGTGTCTGATTCGGTTCCTGATAAGTACTCCAGTTCCACCATGTGCTTTGCCATCCGGATGGTTTGTTGGATAAAACGCGTAGCCAGGTATTTGGAAGTTGTATTTGTTCGTCAGGTGGGTTTCGCATAGCAACATAACGTCGACTTCTCTTAATATAAGGAATGTTGAGACTTCCTGCTTGTGCTGCGAAATGCCATTTGCATTCCAAAGACATACCTTTAGGTTGAACATTATTTGGATTCAAGCAGCTTTTGGATTAGCAGGTTTTGATTCTGCATTATTTGTTGCATGCAGTTCTGCATGAAATTCATGAAGTTCATCATGTTTTGGTTGAGTGCCGCTAATAGCGATTCAATACCATTGGATGTCTGCTCGGTATTTTCTTGGTCTTTGGCTGGAGGAGTGTTTATTAAATTGATTTCTGGTTGGCGAACTTCGTGAGTTTGCTTTCCAATTCCGTTGCTCAGGATGCTGGCATATGATCTTTCTGCAGTAGCTGCATGGAAGGCAGAGCTTTGCGATGTTGTGATTTTGCTGATGGATGTACTTGCTGTTGATTGCGATGGAGCGCGGATATGGGCAGTATTTATTTCCTGGAGACGTGCCGTTTCTTTGCGCTGGTTCAGGCGGGATTTTAGCTCCTTATACACTGGGCATCCTCTGTAGTTTGCTGAGTGCTTTCCACCACAGTTGCTGCATGTCTTGGAACTGTTGTCTTCCTTGTCGACTGTACAAGAGGCAGTTTCATGGAGGTTGCCACATCTTACACAGACTGTACGCAGGGTACAATACGTTTTGGTATGCCCATATTCTTGGCAATTTGTGCATTGTACGGGATCCTTACGTTTGTGTGGCTCTTCTACTGTTATTCTTCGGTGCAACAGGACTTGTAGCTTGTAGATTGGATGGACGGCGTTTTTGTTGATCTTAGCACTGTCTGGGATTAGTTCGATTTTGAACATTGGCTGAGGAACTTTTGCTTTGTTTATGATATTGATAACTGACTTAACATTGAAGCCTTCTTCTGCTAGGGCTGATATTATATCATTAGTGGATACAGTTGGCTCTATACCTTTGACTACCACTTGGAGGCCTTTGCTGCTTTTCAGTTGATAAGTGTAATAGTTCAACTGAGCTTCTCTAAGGTATTTATCGACAGTGCGGTAGCTATCTTCGTTGTTGACTTGCAGCTTTGTTTCGTGGATATTTCCCTTGTTTATGGATGTAATGAAGAAGTTATTTTTGCCAATTAATTGGATCAATTTTGGAACTAGGACATTGGAGTTTTGTTCACGTATATAAATTGGCGGTGGCTTGGCCGTCTTTTTTGGCTTGTCTTGCTCAGGCTCTTCTTCATTATTGTTTTGACTGGCAAGCAATTGGAATCTGTTGCCAGCTAGTGGTTGCGTGGAGGCAACATTGACAGTTTTGTTGATCTTCGGTGTATTACCGCTACGCTTTTTCTGGGGGCTGAGTTTCCGCTTGTTTATTTGGATGTAGCGATCTAGCCCAGTTTGTACTGATGGCTTAGTGCTCTGCTGTATTCCGGTGTTTTCAACTTGGATAAGTGGTGGGTTGGTGTTTTGATGGATGTTCTGATTGGACAGAAGTTTTAGTTGGGCCGCGGCTTCTGCTGAGGTCGTTGCAGTTGGAGTAATTGTTGAACAGAACGAAGCTGGAGTTGTAGTTGTTGTGCATATTGACATTGTTAGCGATGCTACTGTGCTTGTTGGTGCAGTGGATGAAACGGGCGTCATCGCAAATTGAGGAGATGGCGTTGCGCATTGGTCACTCCATGGCTTATTGTTCAGTAGAGTTGGTGTAAACGGAAGCTCCCTTTCGGTGGGAGACACCAGCGTAAAATACGCATTGTTTCGCGCAATTGATAAACGTCGTTCGTCTTCTTTGCGTTGCAGCTGTGCTCGAATTTCATCTTGACTCATTTTATTATTATTTAAGCCATTGCTAGCACTTCTAGTGGTTCTAGCGTTCGCTGACATTTTAGCAGTTGAAATCACAGCCAAAAAATATTTTCCCGCCTAGAAGTATGCACTTCCAGTGAACTGCCTGAAAGTAGGCTATGTGGTGGAGCTTGGGTTCGTGTCTTCGCTATATCGAGTGTGCTGGCCAGCACAGGATCGTTGTTATGGAACTCCAATCAGCTGTGAAGTTTAGCGATCTGGGCAGATCGCCACCAAACACCTGGCAACTCCAGGTCCAGCTGTTATAGCTGCACTTGTCTGCTAAAATAAGTGCCGAAATTTGTTTTGCTAGAAGGACAACAACAATATTAGGAAATACAGCTAAAGTAGACTCAGCGGTTTGAGTCCCCGCCAACGGGGGGATCAAAGGTCAACTCCAGATGATAATCCAATCCTGCCAGAGGACCGTGGTGGGAAAGCAAACAGCGCCAGTGGTCACCAGCACGACAGACGGCCAGCGGACAGCCTTGGCAAGCGCGACGCGCCTAAATAATAAATTTTCAACGCCGATAAGTTACGCAAACTCGAAGAAAAGACGGGAGCTGAACAGAGACAATGCATCTCCGACCACTAGTAAACTGATACTGAGGGCAATGGTAAATCGGGATATTATTATATGTAGCATAGCCACCTACTACTTACATATGGGCAAATCCCAGAAACAGTCCACCAGCGACCAATTTTTCAATTTCACATTTTGTAATTTTTCTTTATATGGAACATTAAAGTAGATATCGAATTTTAAGAATTTAAAGCAAACCAGTAAGGACGGAGCTACAGTCTGACGCAACCGACTGTAGGAGACCCTGTACTTTGTGTTTTCTTCGCTGTTTCTTATCCGATCGTAATGTAATTCACAGCATCGATGGGGATTGTCATAGACTACGTACATGCCACATTCCAAATCTTTAGCTTTAAAACTGAAGCTTTTAAACTGCAAACTGTTGCTAAATTTGTTTTTCGGTTAGCGGAGGAATAAGCGGAGTTATCAAAAAACCCAAACTAACCTGATCTGATGGCTGCATAGGAGAACATAAATACCAAAAAATGGTATTTCTAGCTCTTATAGTTTGCAAGATCTAGGTGGCTGCTCTGTCTGCGCTATCTTCGCTTTTTCTTTTCCGTTGGTAAAATAATTCACAGCATTGATGGATAATGCTATAGGCTGGGTACATGTCAAATCCCAAGTCTATAGCTTTTAAACTGTGGCTGTAGTGGCACTAACAAACATTTATAAGAAAATTGTCTGTTACATAACGTCGCTGTTTCTTGTCCGTTTGTAATGTAATTCACACCATCGATAGATAATTTAATAGGCTATGTACATTTCAAATTACAAGTCTGTAGCTTTGTTATTGTGGCTGCAGTGGCACATACATGCATTTTGAAAAAAATTGTCTCTTGCATATCTTCGCTACTTCCAATTCAAACCATAAATAAATTAATAGCATCGGTGGAGAATACCTTAGGCTACGTACATGCCAAATTACAAGTTTGTAGCGCTATTATTGTGGCTGCTGTGGCGTTTATAGTTTTCGAGATTTTTGAGGTAGGTGTAGATTTTTGATTATTCGCGGATGAAGGAGGCGAGATATCCAAAGTTTGAAACAAACTTGATCTGCTTGCATTAGCTGACTACCTAAATCCGGAAAGGTTGTGTCTTTATCTCTTATAGTTGCTGAGATCTAGGTGTTCATACGGACAGACGGACAGACGGACAGACGGACAGACACACAGACGGACAGACGGACGGACGGACAGACGGACATGGCTATATCAACTCAGCTCGTCGTCCTGAGTCAGAATATATATACTTTGTGGGGTCTACCACGCTTCCTTCTGCCTGTTACATACATCTGTCATTTGCACTAAATTAATAGACCCTTTTACTTTTTTAAAGTACAGGGTCTAAAAAGAAATTTCGATCATTATAAATGCACAAATTTTTATCAAACCCAGCCCAACCTCTTTGTGTGCACTTGTATGCCAAAAGTTAACATTTTTCAAAATTCCAAATTTGACATTAATGTAAAATGTAAACATTGAATATCTCTTTATATATTATATATTGTTATGAATAAAAACTGTTA
>JAWNNJ010000419.1:0-112019 GCA_035045125.1 Hypselothyrea guttata | reverse complement strand
AATCATTGTTAATCACTCTCAAACTCTCTTTCTTTATCTCTGTGGTTTTGGCTCTCACAGCCTATACAAACCAGTAAGGACGGAGCTATAGTCGGACGCAACCGACTGTAGGAGACCCTGTACTTTCCGTTTTCTTTGCTGTTTCTTATTCGATCGTAATGTAATTCACAGCATCGATAGAGATTGTCATAGACTACGTACATGCCATATCAAAAAACCCAAAGAAGCTTGATCTGACCTAAATACTAAAAAATTGTATTTCTAGCTCTTATAGTTTGCAAGATCTAGGTGGCTTCTTTGTCTGATCTATCTTCGCTGTTTCTTTTTCTTTCATAATGTAATTCACAGCATTGATGGATAATGCCATAAGCTGCGTACATGCCAAATCCCAAGTCTATAGCTTTTAAACTGTGGCTGTAGTTGCGCTTACATACATTTATAAAACAATTTAGTGCTGCATAGCTTCGCTGTTTCTTCTCCGTTTGTAATGTAGTTCACAGCATCGATGGATAATTCAATAGGCTACGTACATGCCAAATTACAAGTCTGTAGCTCTAATATTGTGGCTGCAGTTGCACATAAAAACATTTTGCAAAACATTGTCTATTGCATATCTTCGCTATTTCTGTTTCAAATCATAATCTAATTTGAAGCATCGGTGGAGAATACCTTAGGCTACTTACATGCCAAATTACAAGTACCGCTATTATTGTGGCTGCTGTGGCGTTTATAGTTTTCGAGATTTTTGAGGTAGGTGTAGATTTTTGCTGATTCGCGGATGAAGGAGGCGAGATATCAAAAGTTTGAAACAAACTTGATCTGCTTGCATTAGCTGACTACCTAAATCCGTAAAGCTGGTGCCTTTAGCTTTTATAGTTGCTGAGATCTAGGTGTTCATACGGACAGACGGACAGACACACAGACGGACAGACGGACAGACGGACATGGCTATATCAACTCAGCTCGTCGTCCTGAGCCAGAATATATATACTTTGTGGGGTCTGCCACGCTTCCTTCTGCCTGTTACACACAGCTGTCATTTGCACTAAATTAATAGACCCTTTTACTTTTTTAAAGTACAGGGTCTAAAAAATCGTATCGAATTTTTGCATAATGTAAAATAAGATTTTGTGTTATTTTTTTTTATTTTTGGTGTTTTGCAGAAATTAAACAAAAGCAAATAACAAAAGCGAGCGAGCAGAGAGGAGAACCGCTAATAGCTGACTAGGAGGCGAGCCGGCTACCCACTGCATTACTTGTAATGCAGGAGGTATGCTTGGAGAGCCAGCAAGAGCGAGCGAGCAGAGAGGAGAACGGCTAAGCGCTGCCTAGGAGGCGAACCGGCTACCCACTGCATTACTTGTAATGCAGGAGGTATGCTTGGAGAGCCAGCAAGCGCGAGCGAGCAGAGAGGAGAACGGCTAAGCGCTGCCTAGGAGGCGAGCCGGATACCCGCTGCATTACTTGTAATGCAGGAGGTATGCTTGGAGAGCCAGCAAGAGCGAGCGAGCAGAGAGGAGAACGGGTAAGCGCTGCCTAGGAGGCGAGCCGGCTACCCACTGCATTACTTGTAATGCAGGAGGTATGCTTGGAGAGCCAGCAAGAGCGAGCGAGCAGAGACGAGAACCGCTAATAGCTGCCTAGGAGGCGAGCCGGCTACCCACTGCATTACTTGTAATGCAGGAGGTATGCTTGACGAGCCTGCAAGAGCGAGCGAGCAGAGACGAGAACCGCTAATAGCTGCCTAGGAGGCCAGCCGGCTACCCACTGCATTACTTGTAATGCAGGAGGTATGCTTGGAGAGCCAGCAAGAGCGAGCGAGCAGAGGGGAGAACGGGTAAGCGCTGCCTAGGAGGCGAACCGGCTACCCACTGCATTACTTGTAATGCAGGAGGTATGCTTGGAGAGCCAGCAAGAGCGATCGAGCAGAGACGAGAACCGCTAATAGCTGCCTAGGAGGCGAGCCGGCTACCCACTGCATTACTTGTAATGCAGGAGGTATGCTTGGAGAGCCAGCAAGAGCGAGCGAGCAGAGAGGAGAACGGCTAAGCGCTGCCTAGGAGGCGAACCGGCTACCCACTGCATTACTTGTAATGCAGGAGGTATGCTTGGAGAGCCAGCAAGCGCGAGCGAGCAGAGAGGAGAACGGCTAAGCGCTGCCTAGGAGGCGAGCCGGATACCCGCTGCATTACTTGTAATGCAGGAGGTATGCTTGGAGAGCCAGCATGGAGAGCGGCTAAGCGCTGCCTAGCATCTTATGTATAGAGAGCGGTCGATCTCATCACAGCTGCAGATTGGTGGGTGGGTTTTCTTGGCTCTTTCTTTCTCTTTCTCGGTAACTGTTAAGAGCCAGCGACTGAGCAGCCCGCAAGCACTATAAATACTGCTGCTGCAAAGCTGCTGATCACAGTGCAGTGAAGTCCAGTGGTTAGGACGTGTCAAGGGCGCTTAAGTGGAGTGGCGAGTGTGCTGATTATAATAAATATTTATTTATAATAATTTCTAATCGATCAGTTTTTTTAGATTTTTGGTGAAAATTTCATAACCATATCTTTACTGAAAGTATTTATGGCCGCGATTGTGCACTCACAAGCAGCGCAGCCAGCGCAGGCAGCGAAGTCGTGATTTTTTACGCTCAGCCCGGCAAGACCGTCTACAGACGGTCAATGAATTTTTTGTGCAAATCAACATTTATATTCATTTATGTATTACAAAATAATTTATTTCAATAAATATCTGAGCTATCAGTAAAAAAAAATCCGAAGTAGATTGGAGAAGTTTCAATATTTTATTTTTTTTGTGCAAAAACTATTTTTGTCAAGGGGTATTTTTTTCTCAGTTTTTTCAAATTTTCAAGTTCAGACGATGATTGTAATTGAACGAGTGGATGAAATGTGGTTAAATATACCTTAAAAGAATGGAAATTTAATTTTAAAGATACATCAATTTATTTTGATTCAAAAAAGTCAAGAGTTTGATCGCGGACGCCAAAAACTGGAGACCGTCTGTAGACGGTCTTACCCGTTAGAGGGTTAATTTAGTAATGATCGTATTAGAAATTTTACATTTACTTAAATAAGCTTTAAATTAAATTTTAAAGAATTTATATCCAATAAATCACGTTCATTATCGCTGCTCATTATTGCTTTCTTCAATATCATTATTATTGCTGATCGGCAAAACGTCCGCCTAAATTGAACAATCTAGCAATCGTTGCTCTCTTGGAGGCAAAGCTTGCAAGTAACTGTAAGCCGTTCTCCTTGCTATCTACTCAGTTGGATAACAGACAGGCTCATGAAAGCTTGCTCTCTTGATCTCGCACAAAAAGCTTGCGAGTAACCAGAGCAAAAGAGAATAACAAATGTGAACGGTTCTTGTTTGATTCTTCACGCTGAGAGTTCGTAAATGATACTACTATTGCACAGAGAGAAACGGTTGACAGTAACTTGCAAGCTCTGCTTAGAGAGCGACTTTTGGCAATCGAAAATATTACTCAGAGCGAAAATATTTAACTCAGTTGCGCTTGAGCTGTTGACCACGCAAGTAGTAGCTGCGGCGAGGTATTCTGTAATGCACTGGAGACATTATTATAACCAGAATAGTGTCTACGAAAAATGGTTATAGATTCTTTACAGAATTTCCATTTCACACTTTTATTATTACATTATATTATACTGTATTTATGTTTTTAAATTAAATAATCTCTGCAAAGTAATTCAATTGTTTAAGCATTCCTCTAGCTTGGCTGCAAACTCTATAAGCTGACCTCTGCAAATTTCATTCTTTTTTTTTTGTTTGTGGGAAAAACAAATGGAAAAACAAATGTTTCGCTGTTTGCCGCGTTGCTGTCAGTTGAACGGCAACCTGTAATAAAAAACACAAACTCAATTAATATTGCTCAATGTCAAAATATGACACTTAACAGCGAACAGATTGGAATATAAATTTGCGCAGAAACGAAAAATGCGGAAACCAACAATGTGAAAAGCAATTTGCAGACCGCTGATAAAGCTGCAAGCAGTAAGTTTATCAAAAGGCAGTTCGCTGCTTGGCCCACAGACTGCATAGACTGCACACAATTAAGCAGGGGGAGAGGGGGGCAGAGGAATGTAGACGGAGCAAATGACTTCATTAGTTTAATTGCGAGCATTATTATAGTGCAGCCGAAAAAGGGAAAACTCGAGAAACTATTAAACGAGAGAACTGCGAAAAAGTTGAGTTTGACTCATTTAGCAGACAACATTTGCTGTTTGGCCAAGAAGGCATAATGAGGCTGAAGTAAACTACAAAAAATCAGTAAGTACGCGACAAGTGCAGTCGGGCGTAATCGACAGTAGGAGACACACAATCGAATAACCCCTCTGCCGAGTCGAGTAAATAGTCTGTTGCATATCTTCGTTGTCTCTTAACCAAACATAATGGGATTCAATTCTAGCTGATGTAGCTTTTTCTACAGTTAGCGAGATAAAACACCAAATTGATTGACCCTTTTGTATTTTGTAAGAGTACAGGCTCTATAAAGGGGCACACACAGAGGCAGTTGCGCTTCTCCTATGCTCATTTTTGCTTTATTCTGTTGCAGTGCACAAAATGGCTGAATTATGCAGCGAAACGAAATCTTCGCCTGCTGCCAAAATGCCAGAGTGCAGCTGCCAAGGCTTTTACTACATATTTAGCTACTTACTGTCTATATAGAAGTGCAGATAATGAAGATAGTGTTCACTGCAGGGTTCATTGTCTGTAACTGTTTATTTTCGCAATAATTAAATTGTGAGCTTGCTTTAAAGTCAACTTTTGCCTGCAACCGAACCATTTCCTTGGGCTATTTTCCATATTCTGCACGCTCAGACGCACAATGACATCTAAGTACTTATGTCATCAATTTCTCCCTTCGATTGTATATCCATGTAACACAAGCATATGGCAACTTTGGTCTATCCAGCTCGCTCCATCTAGCTTTTGACAACGTAATGTCATAACGGTATTTCAAACGCTCTAACGTCAAGCACTACATATCGTATCGAATAACATTATTAGTGCTCTGCTTTCTTTCGTTCTCTCGTTCTCTCGTTTCTCGTTTGCTGTCTCTTTTCTTTTCTCACACATTTTGCCTCGGCACACAAACTTTTAGCATAATGGCATATCAGCTTCACAGCTATAGTTCTGCTTCTGCTCCTCCCCCTCCTCTATCTGCTGCCCCTGCCTTGTGTTCTACTGCTGCCCCACTCAACTTGGGCCATTAAAGAATGCATCAAAAAAGGCGGAAATTGCCTTTTTTCCAAAGCGTTCGCCAGCTGCCAGTTTGTCGGTTGCATATTGAAAATTAGCTACTCAGATATTAATGTGCAAATTGCATTTTGCCAGTGAGGCGCATCCACCAGCCAGGTGAAATGCGATCGACCAACTGCACTTGGCAGCCAAGCTAGAAAATTAAGTTACAAAATCTATATTTAAAGCTTAAACTCTACAAGAAATAAAAGTCAAAATTCCACAAAACTTTGAGCTTAATTTTTAGCAATGCAAACAAATGCAAATCAAGATTTATTAGGTTAGTTTCCATATTTAAACTGTTTTTCACGATATTCAAAAGCAGAGAACATGTTGCTAAAAATAAAGAAAATGTTGCTTAGCAGTTTGCTAACTTGCTAAGGTTCGCATAATGTTGCCAATGATCACGGCAAATGTTTCTAAGCTTTGCGTTTTGCATGCTACGAAGATTTTCAAGTAAATTTGAAATGTTGAAACTGCCACCAATACGGTATTTAACTAAAATTCGCTTAGAATTTTGCCAAAAACTCTAAACTTAGTTCTGTCAACTCATAAAAACATCGAGAACAGTCAGTGAAACTAAGTTTCTGCATGAAAAACTTTGCTGCGAAAGATTTGTTAGCTTCAGACTAACTAGAAGTTGGCTTTAATAGTTATTTTCAGCTATTTCCAGCAGCCGAAAAACTGTAGATAATAATTTAAACTTGAAGCGTGTTTTTCAACTCCTCATCACACATGGCTTAAAGCACCTCGCACCACTTGAGCCTGGCAGCAGGAAATGTCTTAAGTTGGCTATAGTTCTTGTGTGTTTTTGTTTTGCAGCCAAGCAAAAAGTACGTTTCAATGGCAAAATAATTATTTTTCATTAATATTGCATGCAGGTGAGACAGGGCAAGCATCGCTTACACCTGTTATGGCCACAGTCGCCGCAAAACTGACAAAGCCAAAATAAACTTGGTCAGAAGAGAAAACGACGCAGAGAAAATTAGAAAATACATTTTTCAGCATTAAAAATGGTTCGACGTGCGGAGATTGCGGTAATTTCGCTTAACAGTTAGCTGTAGCCACAGAGTGAGAGAGCGGGAAAAAGAGAGGGGAAAAGAGGGATGGAGTGGGAGGGGGGAAAGGGAGCCACGCACACACAGACACAGCGGCCAGTGGTTGGCAATGTTTCGACACATGCTGCGGTGCCAGTCAAATACACCTGCTCGCCACTTGCCGCATCAGAGGGGTGAGGACAGCGGCAAGGGCTTGGGCGTGGGCGTGGGCGTGGGCGGAGGCGGGCGCCTAACTGTGTGGGCGGCGCTAAATGTCGAGAGTGCAACCCAACTGTCGGATGAGTGGGAGGCGAGGACACGGCGGGGACCAGCAGCTGGCACTTGACATGAGCAACGGCAACGGCAACAGCACAGCAGCGAAACAACTGGAGGGTCTTCGTTCAACTGCACACACACCAACGTACCAACACACACACACACACACACCAACACCAACTCACACATACACAGAGTGGCAACATTTTGCTTCCGCTGCGAAATGGCAAAAACACACACAAACGCCTCCGCATGATACATTTAGAATTGTGTCGGAAAAAAGTGTAACTAAAACCATTTGAAATAAGATACATACTTCAAACAAGCTGCAAATCCAGGAAATAAAATAAAGCAAAATAAACTGAAACACGTATAAAACAAAATAAGAATAAAAATTAAATAAAACTTTTAATGGAACTGGCAAATTATAACTTCATACTGCGAATGTTAGACTAGTTGCTGCCACGTAGCAGCTGCAACTGAGCTCATGAGCTATAACTGTTAAAATAAAAATCTAGGAATTTTGTTATGGACAGTTCAAGTTAAATGCAACTTATAAAAAAGCGGAAATTCAACAAAAATATGTAGATATGTCTCTCTGGCTGAAAGTTAAGACTATGCAGCTGAAGAGATGTGGACAGCTAACCGCATCAAGCGTTTTAAATATTACGAAAAAATATATATAAAAAATATTGCAAAATAATCACAAACTGTAAAATAATATTTATAACTTTAGCACTAATTCCATAAAACATTTTTCAAATGACAGCATAAGCTGGAAACGCCCCATGAGCTGCGTTACAGCGCACCAGAAAGATAAAAAACCGAAATGCGACTCAACAAGCTGGCTTAATGTACTTTAGCGCCTGCGGCACACACATTGAAAGCCACAAAAAACAACAACAAAATAAAAACCTGAAGAAGAAAAAAACAGCACGTATGGAGTAGATCAGTCGAACGTAAGCAACAGTAGAAGACCCTGTATATATCAAAAACTGCTTACAGATATCTACTATAGGTGTTTATACGGACAGACGGACATGGCCATATTGACTCAGCTCTCTGTCCCCAGTCAGAATATTATATATGTATATACTCTGTGGGGTTGTTCTCAATTTCTTTTACTTACAATACCCTTTTGTAACTTTTTAAAGAACTGGGTCTAAATATAGAAACAGGGCACAACAACAAGTGCCGTCTTATGCCTGGGCATACAGTAGACATGACATGGCGTTGGCAATGGCGGGGATTCCCCTGCACACAAAGTGTAGCTGCAGGTGCTGGGGCAGCTGTTGCAGTTCGCACGCTGACAAACAATAAGAAAAGCAATAAGCACAAAATGTGACTGAGAATTGACTTTGACGTAATGCGCCTTACAATTACATAAGCGTTAAATCGCCATGAAATTTTTGACAAATCATCGGCCAAACAAAAGGAAACGACACAACAACAGTAAACAGTGAAACAGCGAACAAGCTGTCAATATGGCACTAAGGCCCTGCTGATCCGTTAAGTGCACAGAGAGGGGTCAAAGCCTTTGGTTGAGCATCAATCATAAATGCTTTAAGCTGCGGGCGAAACATAGCAACCGAAGGCATAGCAATACACTGACAGAAATATTGTTTAAAGCATTAAGCAATACAAATAATTAAATTACTTGGCATATGCTGATATGATGAAAATCGTCGATTAATAATTTTGTATTGGGAAACAATTCAATAACAGAATTCAAGCAATTTGTAGCAGTGTAGCTTTGTGTCTTTTGTATGCGGATAATTGCATTTGCTTTGGTTAACATAACCCGATAAGCTTATGCCTGTCTGTCTTTTTGCCCTTGCTGGCCTTTTGGCCTTTTGGCCCTGCTGGCATGTAACTCAATTATGAAATTTTGCAGCAATTAAAACTTAATGAGCAATGCATCGTGGACCGTCAATGTCAAGCCCAGAGGCGTTTGCATAGCAACAACGGGGCAAACATGTCCGCAGCGCTGCAAAGTAGGCAACAGAAATGTGTCTCGTGCGTGCAACGTTGCGTATGCGTGATTTTTAATTGGTATTGCAGCTAAACACGGTAATGACACCTTGACAGCATTTCATATGAGTGTGCGAGCGCCTGGCATTGCATGACCTGCAACAATTTGTTCAATTATATGGGTCTTTTTGCATAAATACGACTAAATGCTCTGTGGTTAATACGACTGATTTGCACTTGAGATTAAGCGCTGTTTTCGCTTTTTATGAGTCCATAAACATTCCACAATAAACCATAAGTGGCGTAGCGAGGGTGCAAAGAGGCCCTAAAGGCGGTTTATTTCGTAAGCTATTGCCTTAATTGTCGCCAAGTTTGTTTAACCCATTGGGAACCGCTTACAACAAAAATGTAACCTTGTGGTTAGACAAACCACAGATAATATGCATAATATCTGGCGCTCCTGTTCAATTTGATACCTCAAACACGTGCTCTTAGGTGTGGGTGTGCAATAATCAGGCAAACAGAGAAGCAGCCGATAAATTATGGCCTTAACGCAAGCTGCAATGTGGAGCATGGCACGCAAGGCATGCGGTTGCAATTCGCAATTTAAGCCCGGCACTCGGATTGTGGCAAGTGCAGTTGCAAGTCAACAAGCGATCAATTGAAATGGACAATGCCACAGCGGAACTTATACTCAACCAGCACAATACAATTGGCCATGAGCTGCCACCAGATGCCAATGCCACAGGCCCGACGGAGCTGCACATCATCAACAACACCTTCATACTGGATGTGGTAAGGACGATACACGAGTCGAGGCATTTCAAGAACTTCATATTCTACATATCGGAGCGTATGCATCTCAATAATGTGGGCGGTCAGCAGTTCTTCGACAATTTCTTTCAGAACTTCACGTACGTGCCACGCATCTTTGTGCGTCGCCAGAATATATCGCCAAAGTCGATAAATAATATCATTAGCACGCCATCCCTGGTGATGATCTGCACTACGGAACGGGATGATCCCATTATGGAGGTGTCCGCCGACAGTCTGCGCGCCATGCGTTGGCTGAAGACCGTCTTTGTGCTTTTCCCACGCATGAGCAAGGGACAATTCAGCTATGATAACCTGCTCCGCATGGTGACGAATGTCCTGGAGTGGTCCTGGAGCAAGCAGTTTACCAATCCGGTGCTCTTGACCGTGGACAATCATGTGTACTTGCTGGATCCGTATCCCACGCCTCGGGTGCTGAACAGAACGCTGGTCTGGCAAACAAAGGACTTCTTCAAGGGCAGCACCAGCGTGCTCAATACCAAGGGATATCGGATCAAGACGCCCATCCTGTACGACATGCCACGCGTGTTTAAGGGAGCGGACGGACAGACGGTCTATGGCACGAGTGCCAACTTCTTTATGGACTTTCTGGAGTTCATCAATGCCACCATAGACGACACAACAGCCAATATCAGCAGCAAGTACTTGGATCTGTCCACGCTGCTGAATCAGATGTCTGCGGGTGTCTACGAAACGCTCATACACTCTTTCACAGACCTCACGGGCAGCTATACGGTGAGCATTAGCTATCCGATAGGCATCAACGATTGGTGCCTCATGGTGCCCTACCAGAACGAAACCGTGCAGGACACCTATGTGAGTGACGCACTACAGGGCAAGGTCTGGTGGCTGGTACAGATGTCCACCATTTACATAAGTATCGGCATTTGGTTTTGCTCGCCACGCCGACCACGGGACTTTGGCGCCGCCTTGCTCCAGTGCACCTGTACGGTTACCAACAACCCGCCCCTGTCCATCCTCAAGCAGAACACGCCCCGCATGCGCTTTCTCTACTGCGTGCTGTTCTTTGTCAGCATCAACTTCTCCAACATGTACATATCCAAGATGACGAGTTTTCTGACCTCTGCCCCGACTCCAAGACAAATCAACACTCAGCAAGATGTCATCAATGCAAATTTACGCATTCTGGCACAGACCTATGAGTACAAGCGACTGGTACTGTCCCCAAATGAATACTCGAAGCGTTTTCTGAAGCAGGTGCAAGTGGTGGATGCGTCCTTTCTGCAGCAGCATCGCGACTCCCTGAACAACACCTACGGTTTCTTTGTGCCCAGCGATCGCTGGAGCTTCATCGATACGCAACAGCGGCATCTGCGCTATCCCATCTTTCGGCTAACGGACATCTGCTCCGGGCCCTACTATCACGTCTATCCCATGCAGCTCGACTCACATTTGCGTGCTCCTCACCAGAACTTCATCATGATCGTGCAGCAGTCGGGCATTAGGCAACACTGGAAACGCGAGGCCCTCTGGGAAGCAGTCCATATGCGTGGATATCGTCTGTATAATGGCAATAATCTGCCCACGCCACTCACCATGGGCTTTGTGGTCAGCATTGTATCCACCTGGTGCATGGGCTTGATTGTATCTGGTATTGTTTTCGCTATTGAAATGAAGTGGCACGAATATAGACTTTCGTGGAATCTGTGGAAGGTTTTTAAGCGATACAGAAGAATGTAATATTAACCGACATTTCAATGTTTAATATTAATGCCTACATGCTTTGCTGCAGTTTGAATAACTCTTAGGTCTGGCTTATGAATCACGCATAAAGCAATAATCCACTCACAATATTCAATTTCCATATTTGTGCCACTTGAAACGTATGCAGCATTCACATGATTTCATCTCAATGCGTTCACAGGTCGTATGCGTAATTAACCTATAATTAACTTGCACTCAATTCAATCAATGAATTAATAAAGGATACCGAGTTCTTTAGAGAAGTCAATATACTTTCAGTGCTAAATATTTATTTAAACTTTTAGCTTGCTATTTTTTAACACTAATACGATTCCAAAATACTTCCAAGCAAAAAATAATAATACCTAAAGCAATCATTGTTGATAGAAAAATAAATGCAACAGCTAAATGCTCCATACCAGCTGCAGTAAATTCCTTGTTCTCCTGCATCCGTGTCGCAAGACCCGCTCTAAGAGCGGATTCAAAACTAATGGTTGCGTAATACTTATGCAGTCCAGAGGAGTGCACCGTGAAAATATAGTATTTCATGTCACGCCACAGCGAAGAATCCTTCTGCATCGGATAGGCCAGGTGAAAGGAGCCAAAACAAATATCGCTAAATTTAAATTGAGGCCGCTTGAGATGCTGCTGTTGTGAATTTAAAAACTCCCAAGTATCCTCGGTCACAAAGTAGGCGAAGGAACTGTTTAGACCTATCTGATGTTGGGCATAGACACCACTATCTACAGGCCGCAGTAACTGCAGAAACTGTTCTGGCAAATCTGCATTAAGCTGCAGCAAAAACTCCAACTCGTAGTCAAGATCCTCCATGGTGTTGAGCTGAGCACGAAACAGATTTACAGTAAGTATGCTGCCCAAAATGGATGTATAGTTTGCCGAGAGGAAGAATCCATGAAAAAAGACGCCTAGGAGCAGTAAAAAACGCAGCTTGGCAGGATACAACAGCTGTCGCCCTGTGGCCACGTTAATGATGTAGCAGAAAGAGTTGAAGACCGCCAATGTGGGTGAAGAAGTAGCGGTGTTGGGAGCCAACCACAGCCAGAGCCACTCCAGCAGAGTGAGAGCTAGGAAAGCTCCCACCACAAAGAACCACACAGTGGTATCAAACGGTTGCACAGCGTACAGGAAAGTGGAGACGCTGTTGTAGAGAGGCACCATCAGGCACCAGCGCACCACCAGCAGAGGATAGCTCTTCTCCAGCTCATCATCCGCTTTGAAGAGCGCGTAGGCGTGCGCTGAGAACTCTATTTGGCGCTCTCTCACCAGCTGCAGAGTCTCCTTCATATTAACCACTTGCCCTCCCAGTGCATCTGGAGGGAGCTTCAGCTCAGTGAAACTGCCATTGCGATGCTCCACGAAGGTTTCTATGATGCGATAAGTGCTGCCCTCGTAATGCTTTCCCTCTTTGAAGACGTGTGGGGGATCCAGGCGAAGAGGTGTGGGAAAACTATATCCTTCTACATTCGTATTTGCTTCTCTTGCTTGTTTTTCCTTCTTGCTAAAAAATTCTGCAAGATTGGTGCGATTTTCAATCTGCATGGCAGGGTATCTGGAGGCGCCATAGAGCTGATTTATGCCATCCAAAGATTCAAAGTACAGAAATGAATTCTCAAACTGATATAAGTATAGAAAGCGACACGTTTCATAAACAATCTCCATGTTGCCAATCTTATCCACTAGCATAAACACGCTGAAGTAGTAGTGCCTGCCCAGCAGCACCTTACTGGCCAGCTGCATGATAGGATCCTTAGGTCCAGTAGTAAATATGAGACTAACATGATTACCTCCAGAATTAGATTGTGTCATACGCATCTGTGTGTTGTTGGAAACCACAATCTGCCCAATGCCAAATCCTTCTCCTATGGTGCGTACGAATCGGTCCAATTCCTCCGTCTGTTCCGTGCCCATTTCCTGGCTAATGAACCACAAAATTTCTTCAAATGGAACTATCCGATGGAAGGGAATCAATAGTCCATTAAGGTAACGAAAGTTCCATGCACTGCCAACGTGAAACAGTGAGACCATGAACAATCCAAACAGCAAGCACGACGTATACATGACTTCACAGCAAAGCGTTCACAGGTCGTATGCGTAATGAAAACGTTTTGTTGCGCATCTCATATTCATTTCAACACTAATAACTCTGGCCTCTGGCAAATTCTCCTGAGAATACATGTTTATTTACGATGAGAGGCAACACAGTGCAGCCATTAGAACCTAGGATACCTACATGTACGATTTGTCGTAATTTCTGAATATATTCATTAGACACAGATTGCAGATATGGAAATTAATTATTACACTAAGAGGCTCGAATGCCAAGAAGCACAATTAAGCCATTTGATTTAAATAGTTCTATACTCTGTACAAATAAAATACTTAAGTTTGATCAATTATTTAAGGTTCAGATCGCTTTAAAAATATTTTATTCCATTTTAATAATTAAATTTTCCAAGTTAACAAGTTTAATTAATTTTCAATATTAAATATTTATTTCATCTTTCATCTCGCCGCTGTTCAACACGTTTATAAAATACTTCAAGGCAAAATATAATAAAACCAAACGCATTCATAATAAATAGAAAAATAAAAGCAATCGTTAATTGCTCCATTCCCGCTGCATTAAAGTCCTTATTCTCCTGAAGGCGTGTCACAAGACCCGCTCTAAGCGCGGACTCAAAGCTGATCTTTGCATAGTATTCATGCAGTCCGGAAGAGTGCACCCTGAACGTATAATATTCCAAGTCACGCCACAGGCAAGAGTCCATCTGCATGGGATAAGCCAAATGAAACGAACCAAAACAAATGTCAGTAAATTTGAATTGGCGCTGCTTGAGATGCCGTTGTTGCTGATGCAGAAACTGCCAAGTATCCTCGGTCACAAAGTAGGCAAAGGAACTATTAAGACCTATCTGATGTTGGGCATAGACACCGCTATCTACAGGCCGCAGTAACTGCAGAAACTGTTCTGGCAAATCTGCATTAAGCTGCAGCAAAAACTCCAACTCGTAGTCAATTATCATGACAGGAAGCTCTGCTTCTATGAGATCCTCCATGGTGTTGAGCTGAGCACGAAACAGATTTACAGTAAGTATGCTGCCCAATATGGATGTATAGTTTGCCGACAGAAAAAATCCATGAAAGAATACGCCTAGGAGCAGTAAAAAACGCAGCTTGGCAGGATACAACAGCTGTCGCCCTGTGGCCACGTTAATGATGTAGCAGAAAGAGTTGAAGACCGCCAATGTGGGTGAAGAAGTCGCGGTGTTGGGAGCCAACCACAGCCAGAGCCACTCCAGCAGAGTGAGAGCTAGGAAAGCACCCACCACAAAGAACCACACAGTGGTATCAAACGGTTGCACAGCGTACAGGAAAGTGGAGACGCTGTTGTAGAGAGGCACCATCAGGCACCAGCGCACCACCAGCAGAGGATAGCTCTTCTCCAGCTCATCATCCGCTTTGAAGAGCGCGTAGGCGTGCGCTGAGAACTCTATTTGGCGCTCTCTCACCAGCTGCAGAGTCTCCTTCATGTTAACCACTTGCCCTCCCAGTGCATCTGGAGGGAGCTTCAGCTCAGTGAAACTGCCATTGCGATGCTCCACGAAGGTTTCTATGATGCGAAATGTGCTGCCCTCGTAATGCTTGCCCTCTTTGAAGACGTGTGGTGGATCCAGGCGAAGAGGAGTGGGAAAACTATAGCCTTCTACATTCATGTTTGCCGCTAGCGACTGCTTCGCTACCTTACTAAAATATTCTGCAAGATTGGTGCGGTTCTCAAGCTGCATAGTAGGGTATCTGGAAGTTCCGTAGAGCTGATTGATGCCGTTCAACGATTCGAAATACAGCAGGGAATGCTCGTACTGATAAAGGTGAAGAAAGCGACATGTTTCGTGAATAATTTCCATATCACCAATTTTATCCATAAGCATAAAAACGCTGAAGTAATAGTGTCTGCCCAATAGCACTTTGTTCACTACCTGCATGATAGGATCCTTGGGTCCAGTGGTGAATATAAAACTCACATGGTTCCGTCCGGAAGCTGATTGAATCATACGCATCTTTGTGTTGTTGGAAACTACAATCTGGCTAATGCCAAATCCTTCTCTAACGACGCGTACGAATTGATCCAACTGCTCTGTCTGATTTGTGCGCATTTCCTGGCTAATGAACCATACAATTTCCTGAAATTGAATCAGCCGCTGGAAGGGAATCAGTAGTCCACTAATGTATCGAAAATTCCATGCATTGCCAACTTGAAACAAGGGCACTAAAAGCAATCCAAACAGCAAGTACGGCGTATACATGACTTCACAACGAAGCGTTCACAGGTCGTATGCGTAATGAAAACGCTTTGTTGTGCATCTCAGTTTAATTATAACAGCTAATAGCTCTGGGCTATGGCAATTCCTCCAGAGAATATATGTAAATGGTAAATGAACTCGAAGCAATTATAACTTAGGGGTACATATAGAATTTGTTATAATTACTAAATAAATTTATTAGACACATATTGCAGATTACATCGATATATCAAGAAGTAGAACATAATAATTTAATTTGGATATTTTTAAATATTTTAAACAATTATTTTAACTATTATTTGATATACATATGAGTGTTAAAAATATTTTCAAATTTCAATGGAGGTTCTTATTGCATATTTCGAGAGTTTGGTTTAAGTTTTTAGCGCAGATTGATTTATCATTTGGTTAAGTTTGAAATGCATTTGAATATTATAAATACGTTTCATTTATTTTTACAATTTTAAATAAAATGTCAATAGTTGACTTTAGGTGTTTGTAATGGAACTTTCTTATTTTCTTGACAAAAATATTTTAAATACTAATCAAAATTTTACCAAAATAAATATGTTAAGAGACAAATGTCTGTATAATATTTTATTTCAAATATAATCGGATTTTCTATGGTTTGATTCCTAGAGATCTATTTCAGATTTCACTATTTAATTCGCATTTTCTATATTTGCGGTTTCGACGCTACTTTGCAACGGTACCACAGCAGCTCCATGGCATAGACGACACAACAGATAGGTATGCCCACTACCAGAACCATCCAGGCTGTATTGAAAAACTCCAGATTCAATGGCTCCACAGGATAAGTGTCCAGGAAAACCTTTGCAAAATTTGCGCGTACGGCATAGAGGAACGCCATATCCTCCCAATACTGCCAGAGTCCCGCCTGTCTCGAATACAGCATAAAGCGATCCAGGGCAGGTGCGAACGAGGCATTCCTTTGCATGGGAAACGCATTGAAGAGTCCGCCAAAGCACACCTCAGACATGCGAAAATAGGGCTGAATGAGAACCTTCTGCTGGCGATTGAAGAACTCCCAGATATCCTGGGTAACCACATAGGCAAAGGCGCGCGATGGTTCCGTCAACAGATCCTGATAATCCTGTCAAATGCGAGGCTCGAACTGTGCATCCAACGCTGAGGTGTCCACAACGGGCAGAATACGCAGCTCCTCCAGCAGCGTGTCGTGTATGATAATGCGAACCTTGGACTTTATCAAGTCCGACCAGGTATTGATGGGCTTCACAAACACAGGTTTCATGTCAAAGGACGTCATGTGACTGATATGGTAGTTGGAAATAATGAAACCTTGCAAGTACAGGAACATGTAAAAGACCATCACCCGCATGCCTGGTTGTTGCAGACGCACCTGGAAATTCATGTTGGGACTGTTCAGAACCAGGGCCAGGGCACGCAACAGATTGAGGCTGTAGGAACGGGTCGCGGTCTCCCGCCAGTGTACAAAGCGTAGCAAGAAGGACACATAGAAGGTGCACACCAGCAGCGAGGTCCAGACGTATCTTCCCAGTGGCCATACCATGTACATCCATTTGGGCAGCTCCGGTGCCAGGGGCACCATGACACAATTCTTCATCACCTCAATTGGATAACTGTACTGCGTTTGATTCGCGTAGAGCTCGTCGGACAAGGGTCTCATGAGCACACCGTGCAGCGAAAGATTGTACGTACCAACGGCGATTTGATGCTTTAGCTCCGATTTCTTAAGCAGACTGTCGACATTCTCCAAATGCAGATGGTAGTGAAAGGCCTTGGCGAAGGCCAGCAACGACCTTACATAGGGTCCTCCATAGTGGTTCAATTGATTGGAAACATTGTATTGAAACGCGTGCGGTATATCCTTGCTAAAAGGCGAGTATAAAATCTCCTGTGGCATTTCAACCAGAACTGTTCAATGGATTTATGGCACAGGCTTTATTTATACGAATCCAAACTGGGTGGACACCACACGTGGCGTGAAACAGTAAATAATCAAGGGCCATACACACTGAGTCATACGTTCAGACTGCAAAAAACCAAATAAAACAAAATCAGCGGTTCAATTGCGACCCTGAAACTGTCAGACTGGCTGGCGGCACACGTGCAAAGACACGCTGGCCAATCCTAATCCGATCAATATGACCAGTTATCGGGCAGGACCATACCGGTTAAAGCCTGTTGGTTGCCAGCTACGTAAATAGCGTTAGATATGGTTGCGGGTTTTAGTGTTATTTGCATTTCAGTATTACATCAAATACTATATTATTTCAATACAAGTTATATAGATTTGTATAATTTCTGATTCATTAGAATTGAAAGTATTATGAAGGTATTAAATAAGGATATATAATATAAATGCAGTTCACCTCTGTTCACCAGTTCCGAGTTAGCCTCTAATATATGCATGTATTGTAGCAGGCGTGACCATGCCATTGCTTTCTCTGACGTCTACAATCAAAAATTAATTTGTGCATATACGGGTCGGAATTTATTTCAGAATAATACGGTCAATTCATACAAATACCCCAACATTTTTTGCGCAATTATTGGAGCGCAAATACTCACATACACACAAGCCTTTTTCATATTTCAAAAGCTGCCAAAAAAAAAAAAAATACAAAAACAAATCTGGGCAACATTTTACGGGCTGTTGTCTTTCCCTCTGTGTGCGTATATGTTTGTGCATATTTATTTGTATGTATGTGAGCTATATATGTATTTATGTACATTTGCCGCTTATATTTAAGCACTACAATTTTTTACAGGTCTGCAGCACGTAACGCCAAAGCGGTGTTAAAAAAAACACACACAAAGGCCACACCCACTGTGACCCCGTGACTAAGTTTGAATTTGTGAATTGCCCAGCGTAAAAGCGAAAAGTACCATTTAAAATTAATATTGTACTTAGGGCTAATTACAAAATCATTAAATGCTCAAACTACACTAAAAAATACATCATGTTTTTTGCTTGAATAAAAAGTTTAATGGAATAAATAAATGATTAAGGGTAATTATATTAACAGTAGAGAGTAGCACTTATAATATAAAAAGGCACAAGAATATTTTTAATAATTACTACAAATTTATATTTTTTATTTATTTGTTTTATACATTTTTAGGTTTTATTTATTTTATGTATATTTTTTATGGTAATTATTCTATATACTCGTAAATGTTGCATTTATAAATGATTACCAATAGCACTTATCATATTAAATTGAATAAAAAATGTTATTATATATAATTAATATTAAATTACATTTAAATATAAGGTTTCTTTAAATTTACTTTAATTTATATTAATTTATTTTTCCTATATTTGTTTTCCGTATTTAGCTTTGCATCTATACCATAAATGCTCAAGTCCATGAGCAAGACAGCAAATGGGTAAACCCACAGCCAAAACTATCCAGCCGCACTTAAAGAAATCCAGATCCAACGGTTCTACAGGATATGTGTCTAGAAATACCTGGGCATATTTGGCTCGCACGGCATATATGAAGGCCATATCCTCCCAAAACTGCCAGAGGCCAGACTGTTGAACTTGTAAGATAAATCGTTTTAGCTCCTGGGCAAATGGTGTGGATTTTTGCATGGGAAACGAGTTGAAGAGGTGTCCGAAGCAGACCTGGGACATGTGAAAATACGGTTGAATTAGAACCTTCTGTTGGCGATTGAAGAACTCCCAGATATCCAGTGTAACCACGTAGGCATAATCACGTGAAGGGTTTACCAATAATTCCTGGTAATCGTGCCAGGAGCGGGGCACAAATTGTGCATCCAACCATGAGACGTCGGTGGCAGGCAGGCGACGAAGCTCTTCGAGTAGTAGGTCCGGTATAATGATGGGATATTCGGATTTTACTAAATCCTGCCACGTATTGATGGGCTCCACAAACACCGGTTTCATGTCGAACGAAGTCATATGGCTGATGTGGTAAACGGAGAGTATAAAGCCCTGCGTGTAGAGCAGCGTATAAAACACCACAACACCCAACGAGGCATGGTTGAGGGATACCATATTCATGTTGGGACTGTTTAAAAGTATACCCAAGGCATGAAGCACGTTCCGTGTGTAAGAACGGGTAACTCTCTCTCGCCAGTGCACAAATCTCAGCAGAAATGCGATGTAGAAGATGCTTACGAAGAGCGAGGTCCAGACGTACCGACCCAGTGGCCAGATGACGTACTGCCATTTGGGCAACTCTGGAGCTAGGGGCACCATAACGCAGTTCTTTAGCATCTCAAAGGGGTAACTGTAGCGAACCAGACGCTCTGAGATTGGCTCTTCCGAAGGCGACTTGATGATGACGCCATGAAGAGATATGTTATACCTGCCCTCGGCAATCAGTGTCTGCATTTCCAGTGCTGTCGGCAAATCCTCAAGATAATCCAGCTCTAGACGATATTTGAACACATCAGCAAAGTACTGCATAACCTTATAATGCGGGCCTTTGTAGTGGGTCGTCAATGTCTTGGGATCCTTGTAGATAAATGCATTGGGTATATCCTTACTGAAGGGAGTCCTAATTATATTCATTGTGTCCGCTTGCAACTGCTGTCAGAAGTCGTGAAACAAGCCCTTTTTATAGAAAAACTGTCACAAATCCCATAAAAACTAACAAGCCCTACTGTGCAGGTAAAATGCGGCCAACAACTGCAAATTATAAACGGAAACATAGTCTAAACATGGTTCAAATGTGAGCAGGCACAGAGATAACAGATTGAACACAATGAAACTACCATTTAAAATTTAGTAGCATTTTCCAATTGTTTATTAAATTGCAAAACTTTTACCATGTTCAATTCTATTAATAAATAGATTATAATAAATTATCTGTTTCACAAATAGCTTGTAACAATTCAATTTCAAATTGATAAAATATAAAAATGCTTTTCATATAAGAAGTCTTCGTAAAAAAGGTATTCGTACACTGAAAATAAAAGTTTAAGCTCTGCTGTACCTTAAATTAACATGACGTAATCACATAATCAAATGCTGTTATTCTTTTTATAAAGTCAAATCACACTCAGTAAATATAAATAAAATCCTTTTCCCACAGGAAAAATTAGCATTTTTTCAGCTTACATTAAATTCAATTAGCGTGAAATATAATGCAAATAATTAGCTGTATGTTGAACTACTTATTAGCTATAAATAAATATTGAATTAAATTAATAATTCTGAATTAAACATTCAGCGCATTAATTACTTACGCTTACGCACAATTTGTGGTTATCTCATGAATATTAAACCAAAGCTTTTGAATATAAAGAAAAACGTTGACTGGTACTCGTAAGTATGTACTATATGCACGCATAAATATAAATATACGAATATTTGAATATAGAATTTATTCAAAATTGAGTGCGAGTACTCAGCTGTCCATTTGAATCCCCTCCCAGCCCGAGTTGTGGGCATTAAAGCTCAAATTCCAAGTGTTTTCTCAGTCGCTATCAGTGGCAAAGTCTACGAATTGCACACAGCAAAGCCACAAACTGCTGCTGATAGCAAAATGAATTGAAATACCAAGTCAGGCAGCCCCCTCCCCTCCCCCTCCTTAGTGCTCTCTACCCCCTCTGCTAACGCAACTACTTGGCATTTAAATTCATTCATAAACCAAAATCTTGTTTATTGGCCGTCTATTGGTCGTTTTGCCTCTGTTTCTTTCGTTTGCCTTTCACCGTTGATTTTTAGTGAATTGTTTTTGTTCGTTGTTGTAGTTGTTATAGCCGTTGTTGCTGTTATATCTGACTGCTATTGTTGCTCCGGCTGGGCGTAGTTGCTCCATAAACAAGTTGCTAGAGCATGAGAAATGCGCTTGCAATGGGGCTAGCTCAGCTCATTCGAGCATTCATAATTCGCTTTTATTCGCCACTTCTGCAGCGTGTTTCAAGTGTCTTCGATAGCCGTGATCGTCTAGTGGTTAGGACCCCACGTTGTGGCCGTGGTAACCCAGGTTCGAATCCTGGTCACGGCAATGCTGCAATACGCATTGTCACGGATGAAGACAGGATTTTTTTTTAATTTTTTTGGTACAGTCACTGAAGCTCAAATGTCAAAGGCAATGATATAATATTAAGATATTCGAGTTTTATATTAATACATAGTGCGCAAGCTAGTTTTGTATTGTATTTCATTTTTGCAGATTTATTTTAAGTAGTATGTGACTTTTTGCTTTTAAAGTAGGATTAGCATATTTAATATTCAACTTTTGGCTGAATTCATGGACACAATTTTATTTTAAATATATTTTAATGTTAAAGATTTATTCTAAATATTTTTGGACTAAAAAATGTTCACTTTAGTTGATTCTAAAGATAGTTATTGATGCTATAATATATTACAATAAATATAACATTTGTAGTCTAAATAATAATAAAACGAAAAATTACATTTGATTTGTAATGTGTATTATTATCTTATTTATAATGTGATTTTATATTGGATTTTGTTAATTATAATAAAATTAATATTTTATTTATCCCTGCATGTCATTATATTAATATGTTTTAATTAATTTTTTACTTTATTTATTTAATGTAAACTAAATGCAGTCGACAGTGTAAAAGCTACAAAAAAAGTTACATTGTAAAAATTATTTAAAAATTAATAAGTAGATCTGGGAATGAAAATAAAAGAAAATAAATGTATATAAAATTTATATACTATTTACTTAAATTTCGTGCAGCAATTATTGCTGAATTTATTGCAAGAAATATAATAATATTAGCATTTAAATTAAAAATGAGTAACTTAACATAAATATTTGGCCTGCATATCAACCGATTTAAACAGATTAGATAAAAGGCTCTGCTGCATGATATGAGTGCTATCATTACAAATTATTATACTTACAGAGTATCACTAAGTCAATCAATGCCTATATTGCTATAAATTGTGCTGATATTGCTGTTGTTTATTGCATTTGCTGTTGCCAAGCGTATAATAAGCATTTTGGCTATAATAACACGCCGAAAGAGCGCAAAGCAGTGGAAACAAGTAAAGCACGATTTGTGCTTTAAGCGTAATTTGTGGCTTAACATTCACTTATATGGGCCACTTTATCGGCGTGATTTAAGCGTCTTCGATAGCCGTGATCGTCTAGTGGTTAGGACCCCACGTTGTGGCCGTGGTAACCCAGGTTCGAATCCTGGTCACGGCAATGCTACAATACGCATTGTCACGGAAGAAGCGCGTTTTTTTTACTCCGTTCAAAAAATAACATTCATTGAGCTATGCAAAGCATGTATTCTTAAACATATATTTTACATAACTGTATAACTTTTAAAAATGCGAATATGTAATCTATATATAGAACTGTTGAAAAACTAATTTATATTTAGAAATCAACCAAATAAATAGATATATTTTTGAAGAAATTGAATGCGAATGCTTAGCAATACGTAGCATATGTACATATATATATTATATATTTCTCTATATATGTATATAGTATATTTCTCTAAAAGTGATTAACACAACTAACCAATAACCTTGGTCTAATTGGGTTTTTCAGAGTTTTCCCTAATCCACGCAGCAAATTCTGTACATACATATATTTTCTTTTTTCTTTTATTCCATTTAATTTTTTAACTTTTGATTTTTCATCCCCAGATCATCCTTTTATCTTTTAAACGTTTAATTTAATCTTATTATTAATTTAAATTCTATATGTGAATTTTATCTTAATTTTAATTTTATAATTTTTCATTTTAATTTGTAATTTAACTTCTCTTAGTCGACTGGTCTTAGTCGACTTTAAATAAAATAAATAAATAAATAAATAATTTAAATTCTCTTTCTACTGTTCATACTTGACGTTAAATAAATAAATTGAATTAAATTAAAAGAGTGGCTTTGGCGCCCACTCAATGGATCTGCTTCTCTCCCTCCCTCTCCCTCCCAACCACTCTTTTCGTCTCTCCCTGCAGGTAACTGTAATTCCGATCTGCACTCAATCAGATGCTCACCCACACATGTGTAGGTGCTTGAGTGAGCTTTTGCCTAGAGCAGCGCTGCCCAAACGGAGAAGCTCTCCTCATAAGCAAGAGCTCTCCTCAAATGCTAAACAGCAGCGAGCGCTATGGAGTGGGCATCTCTGGCCTAGAGAGCCAACCAGAGCGCCCAAATAGAAGAGCGCCTGAGCGCAGCATGCGTATGTGTATGTGTGTTTGCGAACCTTTTGCGATACTTTTTTTTATTAAATAAAATACAATTTTAATTGCATACCAAATTTTATTTTATTTCCTCAAATTTTTATTGCACATACACATAACATAACATTATAACACATTTTATTTGCGACTTGGTAGTTTAACAGTTTTCGTTTGGAGCTGCGAATAAAAATGGAAATAAATAAAAGCGCAATTAAAACAATAAAATTATTGAATTATAGTTATTGTTTTTAATAAAAATGATCACATTTTTATATTGCACAAACAATAGCACAATTGAATAATTATAAATTTATTAAATACTTACCATCAAACTTTTTCCTTATTTCACCACAAATTTTATGCGCGTCTGTCGCGATTAACAAGCCGAAAACGCAAATGAAAAGAGAATACAAAAAATTCACAACAACGACGCGACCAGCGAGACGTACTGAGAGCCTCTCAGTGAGAGGGAACGACAGAGACAGAGAAGGAACGATTGCGCGTCGCTGAGTGCGAACGAAACGAAAAACGTCGCGGAGAAGAGAACACGAGAGAGAGCGAACAATTCGTAGAAACGAGAACAAAATAAGAAATACGAGCGACTAGCTTCGCTTTTTCTTTCGTTTGCGAGTTCGTTTACGATAGTTTTTGGCGAACCTTCGCTGCCTGGTCCAGTGGGTCAGTCAACAGCGGTCGATGCATGTGTATGCGTGCGCTCTGTTCGCTCAGCTGAAGCTTTCTAAAGGCGCTCTCAGTCCGGCAACGCTCGATCAAGGGGTGAGAATGCAGACGGCTTGCACTATAAAAGCTGCTGCGTGCAGTTCTGCTCGTCAGTCCAGCGGCTGCTGTGGAGTGCGAACGTGTGGTGCGGAAGTGCAGTGGTGCAGTGTAGTGGGTGCGTGCGATGGGCTGCCTGAGCAGTTAGTGTGCTTGTGAGTCGGTTCAACTATAACTGTGCCTGTGCCTGTGATGAGTCATCAGCTCAGTTGGATCAACGTTGGAGTCGTGTGTGTGTGTGTGTGTTGGCTCCGATGAGTCATCGACGCAGCCCCTTGCCGGAAGCAAATGACCGGAAATAGACTGTGAGTTTCCGATTGAGTTTGCCTGTGATCTTAAGAGTGGCCTATGTGTAAGAGAGAGAGAGACTCTGAGCGACATGGCCAACTGCAATCAGAGGAAGTGCGATTATTACCATTTTGGTTCGAGTGTCGATCCGTTTGAACAACTCTTGCTGGCTCAACTCTCGCTGGCCGAACTGTTTGTGTGTATGTGTGTACGTGTGTGTGTGAGAATCCACTTCCTGTTCCTACTGACTGTTTCAACTCTCTGTTCCCACTCTCCCTTTGCATGGCGCTCAGCTGTAGCATAGATGGGTGTGTGTGTGTGAGGGCGAAGGGTAATGGAGAGAGCGAGGGAGCAGATGATCGGCAGGCTATAAAGGCGGACTTGTGATGCCAGTTTCTTCAGTGCAGCTGTGGCTGGCGGTGCGGGCGGACGCTAAGCGAGCTGTGGACGACCCTAGGAAGCTGTACTTCTCAGCAGCGTGCGAGGATTTGGGTAAGTTTAACTAAATTTCTGCCAGTGTATTAGAGTAGTATAGAAGCTCAAGAAGTGTGTATACATATATATATATGTATTTATATTTTACTGTAATTTGTGAAGTTAAATTTAGTGAATACTCTCCTCACACTAGTTGGAATTACTAAGACCCTCAATTAGCCATACGATTAGCCGGCAATTGCAGCGCTCAAAGCTAATGCAGATAATTGTTTAAGTGCTCGCAGTAGAGTGAACAAATCCATTCTATGCGGATCTGATAAGCTCCAATCAGCTGTCGATTAAATTCAATTAGGCCAATCAGGAGCGGCTTGGCTATAAAGAGGCCATGCCTCGAAGTCTGGTCACACAGAAAAGGCGCGAACATGCCGCTGGCAACGCTGCTGCTGCTGCTGAGCTCGCCGGAAGTGGCGTGGCATAATGTGAGCTTTCTGCAGACGGTGGTGCAGAGGGCCGCCGTGGAGGAACCTTGGAGCAATACGCCCATATTCATGACGCATTACATACAGCTGGACGGAATGCAGCGGTTCATCGACTGGGCGCACAACAATCTCAGTGTGACCAGCTACGTGTTTGATGGCACTCAGGAGCAGCCCAACAGCTACAATCCGCTGCGTAACCACATCAAGAACGATGCTCTGACGCTGCTGCTCTGCCACAGCAGCGAAGAGGTCATCTGGTGGCACCTGGATCAACGCCTGAGGAAGCTGCGTGGCAGTCGTCTCATGGTCTACCTATCGTCCCATAGGGATATATCCGCAGTGCGCAAGGTCTTTGACAAGCTGTGGAACCTGCAGTTTCTGCATGCCATCGTGCTGCACAGGCAGCGCATCTACGGGTATTCCCCTTACCCCACGGTGCGTTACTTCGAGCTGCGTCTGGAGGGGAATGCAACGTTGTTTCCGCCTCCGGCCCGCGATCTGCAGGGCTATGTGGTGTCCACGCCGGCGGAGAACGATTTGCCACGCGTGTTCCTGGTGCGCGATGAGCGCACCGGAGCGCAACTGATACGTGGCTTTGGCTACAAGGTCTTTGCCGAGTTCCTGCGCAGGCACAACGCCCAGCTGCATGTGAGCAATGCCGGCGAGGCCTTGGGCCTGGACACCAATGTGGACATGAATCGCATCAATCAGCTGATCGGCGATCAACGCCTGGAGATCTCCATGCATCCCTACGTGGGCATCGATCGCAAACTGGGCATCCTCAGCTACCCGCTGACCATAGCCCAGAACTGCCTCATCGTACCCGTGCGCAATGAGATTCCTCGCTACATGTACCTGCTGCGTCCGTTCCACTGGAGCAGTTGGCTGCTGCTCTCCATGTCCGTGCTCTACGTCAGCGGTGCTCTGTATTTTCTGAGTCCTGCGCTGCACACCAGCCCGGGACGCAGTTTTCTGGAGGGTCTTTGCCAGCTGCTGTTCCTCAGCCTGCCCTCGCGCATCTACGGGCCTTCGCTGCGTTACTTTTGGGTGGCCCTGCAGCTGTCGCTGCTGGGATTCGTGGTGACCAACTGGTACTCCAACCAGCTGAGCAGCTCCCTCACGGCCATGCTGGTGGGCGAGCAGGTGGACACCTTCGAGCAGCTGATCGAGCAGCAGCAGCGCATACTGGCCAAGCACCACGAGATCGCCATGGTGCTGCAGCAGGTGCCGGAGCATCTGATGGAGCAGGTCTCCCGCCTGGTAGTGGGCGCCGAGGCGGGGGAGCAGGTGAGCGCCCTGCTCAGCTTCAACACCAGCTACTCCTATCCGTTCACCGTGGAGCGGTGGCAGTTCTTTGCCCTGCAACAACAGTACGCCCACAAGCCCATCTACCGCTACTCCTCCGTCTGCCTGGGCGCACCTGTGATCGGGTATCCCATGCGGCTGGATTCGCACCTGGAGTCGCCGCTGAAGCACTTCATCATGTGGGTGCAGAGCACCGGCCTCTTTCAGTACTGGCTGGTGTCCGACTTCAACGACGCCCTCAGGGCGGGCTACGTGCGCCTCATCGACAACTCCGTGCAGTTCAAGGCCCTCAATCTGGACACCCTGCGCCTCGCCTGGTACGTGCTGCTCTGCGGCTGGCTGCTGGCCGCTGTGGCTTTCCTTTGTGAGTGCCACACCTGCAGCATCATTCGCACCACCAGCTCCGACGGCACCGACGGCACCCACAGCACCACCTGCCACTGACTCTGAGCTTAATTCAATTGCACGCAATTGACAGAAGTACGGACTACGGAATACAGAAATACTACAACAAAGCGAGGAATCTCTCAGGCGAAACGGTATTAAGCAGCCGCCAGCAGCCAGCAGCCAGCAGTTGGATGTGGCATTTGGGGAGTGGACGGAGAGGCGTCTGCTGGACTGGGGGGGTGGCGGTTGGGCCGCAGCTGCCGTTGACATAAAAATGCAATAAAAAATGTGTCAGCAAAGCTACAGGCATCTTGAGTAATGGCAAATCTTGAATAAACAGGCGAATTGCAAATGCACTATTATTAACTAAAGCTCAATTTTAAACATAATTAAATATATATACTATGAAATGTGCGCTTTAAAACCTTTTCTATACATGTTTAAAATTGTGTTTAATTTATAGTCATTTATTTATGCTTAATTGAATTAATTGCCTAAATTATATGCAAAGTATTATTGATGTTGGAATTTTCATTAAAAAAGGAAAAATGTTTTAAATTAACAATATCATAATTTTTACAATTTATTTATTTATTAAATTTTTATCTATTCATTTATTTAATTCTTTATTTCATTATTTATTTATTCTTATGTTTATTTATTTAATTCTTTATTTATTCCAAAATTTATTTATATTATTCTATATCTATTAAATTATTTATTTATTTACAAATTTCCAATGATTCAAGTTACAAGTATATTAATTGTTACAATTTCTTTATATATTTAATTTATCATTTAAAATTACTATATTTATTTTATTACAGCCTTCTACACACTATTAATTTAAATCAATGTTTCTTTTATTTATTTTTAATTCATAGCAGTTTACAGCCAATATGCTTCTAGTTCTTGTGGGAGCAAAGAAAAATCACTCAAAATCAATCCAATGTGACCAAGTGTCCATGCTGAGCAAATGCACAAAACGGAGAACGAAAGGTAGAAATGGCGACAATACGGTTTCCTCCCATTGTTGTTGTTGCTGCTGTAGTTGTTGTTGTTGTTGTCAAGGAGCTGCTTATTGGATTTTCGCTCTGAGAAGCTGTCGACAATATTTGGCCAAGAAAGCGGCAAACATTGGCTGTAAAGTGTTGGGTGGAGGGGCGGCTGGGGGGCGGGGCTGCTATCGGCTTGAATTGTGACTCAATCAGGCAAAACACTCGTCAAGGATTTTAATTGCATATACATAACGACCGCTGAGCAACCTAATTTGACATTCGCAGATGGAATTGAATATTTTGAGCAAATAACACACAAATAAAAGGCGATGCTGGCACATGGGAGCCGAGACAATCAAATTATGCCATACAATATAAAATAATGGCCATTTCCATGCCGTTTCATTGCGTATAAAAAGGGAATACAAATAATAACCACAAAGGCGATGCTCAGTCGGTTTTCCTTTTGTTATCTGTTTATGTACGTTTGTGCGTCTGTCTGTCTGTCTGTCTGTCTGTCTGTATGTCTGTCTGTTTGTCCTGCACCTGTATTTGTGCATTTACATACATATATAGTTTTGTTTTCGTAAATATGCATATTGAATGGATAAAAGGATTTGCCTTTATTTTGTGCCTGCTCTTCGGAACGCCGTCTCCCCCTCCCCCTCACCATCCTTTCCCCACGACAGACGACCCGGAAACACGGTCTCATTCGCTTTTTGCCCAATTATTCTTTTTCCTTTTACTTGTGCAACACATTTACGTTGCAAATATTTTATATATTTATTTTTAGGACACTTTTTTAAATAAATGCCAAATACATTTTTTTCTGCTTTATGTAAATTTGAAAAGCAATTGCAGCAAATGCCTAGCACTTAGTCGGAGCATGAACCATCATAAAATGCCTGCCAGGCACTTAGTCGGCACATAAACCAGCATCAAACGCGCGCCAAGACGCATCAGACACGTATGAGTTCGGTAGCGGATCTGTCGAACTTGGTTGCAGTTCGTTAGTTGACCGGCTGGCAGTGTTGCCAGAAATCACCAGCTTTAAATTAAAAAATATCACAACAAATAACTTAAAATAAACAAACAATAAATCAAATAAGCCAAAAATAAATAATATTATTGATATCAATGTGAATTGCAAATATATGTATATTTTCAAATTTAACTATGAAACTAGCTAGGCTGGCAGCGCTGCAAGCAACACAGCTGTCCAACAAGTATGAGTTCGCAAGCCGGCCTGGTGCGCAGCGTTGCCAATACAGCCGGTTTCTGAATTACATTTATAAGCATAAATAAATTAATTTATTAAATTTATAATAAGAATTTATGTTGTTTATTGCTTTTAGTTTTGTTAATTATTTTGTATTTTGCATTTTATATTTTTATTTACTTGCAGATATTGCAAATCTGGCAGCACTGTTAGGAAGCGTTTAAGTCAAAGCAATAAATAAATTAAAACGAATTTAAAATGCATAACAAATAAGCAAATTCTTGCGCAATTCTTGCTTGCTAGCGGAAATGTTAATTTAATTTATATTAATTTAATTGGAATGCCAAGAGGAAACATAGAAGGCGGATAATGCGAATCGTAACACTTTACAATTTATTAATTACGATTTGGTGACTTGAGTTTAGCTACAAATAATAATAAATTAGACAATGGCAACGTTACACAAATACAACTAGTATTAGCTACAATTTACAGGCGTTTGTAAAACACAGTATTTGCATGTCATGAACGTGTCTTGTGCGCACAACAGAATAAATAAATATTAATGCATTAATATTGCTAAAAATCAGCAACTGACACGCCCAGCAGTTCGGTGATAAGCTGCAGCTCCATCGGGATAGTTGACTATTGGGACTTCTTGGTCTCCTGCGGAGCTGCTGAGGCGGGCAGGCGCTCCACGGCCTGCTTGTAGAGCTGGTTGAGGCCGAAGGTGGCGCGCACGTTGTCGCTGGAGAAGAAGAACTTCTGCAGCTTGCCCTTGGAGTCGGCGCAGGGCCGGCGGTCAAGCTCCTTGCCCTGCTGGAAGAGGATGAGCGTGGGCAGCTGGCGAGAGAAGCTGCTGTCGGAGATGCGAAACTTCTGGCCGACATCTGGGAAGCGCCCGATGTCGATTTTGCCGAATTTCAGCAGCTCCGTGTTGTACTCCGCCGAGAGCTCGGCGAAGATAGGCGCAAAGTTGACGCAGCTGGGATTCCAGACGGTGTAGAAGCAGATCAGCCAGCTGGTGCGCTTGTCCTTGGCCAGTTCCTCCTCGAAGACCTGCGCGTTGCGGAAGTAGGTGATGTGCTCGGGTCCCTTGTAGGTGGGCTCTGGTAGGAGCATGCCCACCAGCACGCAGAGCAGCAGAAATCCAATGCCAAAGCGGAAATCCGCGTAGCTCCAGAGTATCATGTTGGCCACTTTCGTGTACAGAAAGGAGGAGGTGAGGTAGTTGATCATGGTGACGCTGCCCGTCTTGCGGGACCGTATCATCACCACAATCAGCAGAAAGAACAGTATCTCCACCTCCCTGCTGTCCATATCGCAGACGTCCTCCTTATCGGTGCCTGGGAAGAGACGCGTGCAAATCGCCTTCGTCTTCTTGGCCACCAGGTAGGAGATGGCCAGCAGTATGTTTACCCAGTAGTAGGGCTTGGCCAGTATCTGCAGCTGTTTCTTCCACGACATGGCTCCGTATAGCGTCGTCTGGCCTCGAGTACTTCAATCTGGGTCAGCTTTTTAATTAACAACTTCCCGTGTTTTGCTTTTGTTGTTAGCTAATTTTACAGAATGCTCGATAAACAGCTCGCTGGCAGGTCGATAACTAGAATTCTGCTTTGGCAATCGTCTTAACATTACAGAATTCTGTTGCCTACAGATTCTGTTTCACAATCAGTGTTGCAAGTCGTTAAAATGCCATGCACGTTACGATTTAAATTTTAATTTTAAGTGAAATTTGAATTCGAATTTTACTTGTGACAATAGACATTATGAGAAAAATCAAACATATATGCGTATACGCATAACTCTAGTTTGATATGCGTGTATACATAGCAGAAGTCTGTTGACTGCAGATTTAACAGTGTAGTGCTTGCGCAACTAGTGTTGCAAGCCGTTCAAATACCATATACGTTACATTTAAATTAAAATTCGAATTTTTCACCCTGTCATTTGGGCAATAGACAACATGAGAAAAGTCAAACATTTATGCGTCCATACACAATCCATCAAACCGAAGTTTGAGATCATAGCCTTATATAATTTAAAGTCCAAATAATCTATTTAGGTACGTATAATATACATTTAAGAGCACACGCAAGCTTGTAATCAGCGAAATAAATCGAGCTACGTGACTTGAGACGCTCGTGGCAGACATTTCGCCCAGTATCTGTACTCTTGGAAACCTCTTTTATTTTATTTTAATAAAGAAATTATTGTATATTTTGTTTTGGCTGCGAAAAGAAACGGATCAGAAGTTGACTGCAATATACATGTATAATATTCACACGCGTCATAGATTTAAATGATTTGCGCTAATGTAAACAGTAATTACCATATTGCTCTCAATAAATTGTAAGCAAAGCAATTCGCAAAAGATTTGTCATTGCATCTGGAATGCCCTGGCAACAGGCTCGTTGCAATCTCATTAAAATATTGTAATATAAAAATGCTTATTTATGTAAATATGTCTGCAACGGGGTTACCAATGCAGTTCAATAAATATCAATTTAATCGTTAATTAGTTTTACATAAAACATAATTGATAAGCGCTGCTAATCATTTGCAATAATTAATATTTATAATTATTGTTTTTATAGTCGTTTAAGCTGACTCGACGCGTCGCAAATTTCCATAGTAAACGGTCTAGCCCTTAGGTCAATTGTAATATAAGTTAACCCAATAGATTCCTTGAACAGCCTGCGACGAATGTGTAAATATTTATTCATTTATTTACATATAAACCCATTTGTGAGCGATACTATATGCGCCTGGTTGGAAGTAAACAACTTTGAAATAAACGAAACAATAAACAGCAGTAAGGTCAGTAATTGCATCAGCAGGTACATCACTGGCATATCATTTATATAAGCAATATTATTATAATGTTTTACTACTAACCGTAGTAAATAATCCTACGGCATGGCACTTCGATCCGGCGTAAACCGGCTGAGTTGTTGACTTCTCTTGAACCAGATAGGCCGCATTGGCACAGTGAAAATGCTTTCACGGACATGTTTGGGCGCACTCCGAGAATTTCTCATTCTCACTGGGTTATCGGTGAGAATTTTGATAATCATTTGATGAGCACACAAAAATGTGTTAGGTCCGGCAGTAGTTTGTGGTGGAATACGAAACTGCGCAGTTTTTGATTAGTTCCATATGTATATAGTACTTATTTGATTTGATTTTATTTGTGTTTTAATCGATCGTCTTATCAGTCTGTGAACAATGTCAAACCATGCATATCAGCGGGTACCTTGGTCCCTGCACCGGTTTGGTACACCCCGAAACGGTAATCTCCATTGGGGATCAGATGGGTTCAATTACATGTGTTGAATAACTACAACATCCAGCAAAAAGAGAGCCAAACAAGTCCATGGCAAACACATAGGGGCGCACGTATGTACGTATATACGTAAGACGGTGCTAATCAAAACAAAATGGCGTTCGGCTGATCTCTGTCTCTCGCTTATCTCCGTGGCTCTATAAAACCGAAGCGATGCCGCAGCTGAGGCTCAGTTCAGTTCTGAACCTCTTCGTGCGCTCAATACAAAACTACAACGTGAAAAAACCTTTCGAAGCATCCAAGCATTTCTCGAATGCTTTGCAGATAATCGCTGTGCTGTGACAATTGATAAACAATTTTTGTGTGGAACTTAGAATTTGCAAACACTCAGTGCTGAAAACAGTTTCAAGCTGGTGCAAACCACAGCAAGCTTTCAAACTCAACTTGGAACCTTGCCCTTTGAATGGTGCTGCTGCAAGTGCGCGAGAAACCCCTAAAAATTAGTCAACACGTGACTAGGCTCTGGCATCAACTGTGCGATCTAAGCAGCCTACAGCTAACTAAAATCTCCTGCTCGTTCAACTCACTCAACAAAAGCAGTAAGTAGTCGATACTGATAACAAATTCAAACCTAAATTAACACTATTTTCCCCTCTTGAATTCGGTTTTATTTGATGTGCTGCTAACGCAGTCTACGACATGGCATTGCCACAGGGAGCCTTTGCCGCCTGCAAGCTGCGCGAGCAATTCCAGGAGCGTGATCTGATCATCTCCCGTCTACGGGCGGCCAGCAATGCTGATAAGATTGATAACAATACTCGTTAGTACCTGATAAGCCGATGTGCACTGCTCACTGCATTGACTAATGCGCTTTTCATTGTAGAACGCGAATATTTGCCGGTCAAGTATAATGACAAGCTGATGAATTCCATCTGGGGATTGTACAACCGCTATTCCCCTCACAATGTTAAGAAGAACGAGTTTGCTCCACCAAAATGAACACCAAAATTGTAGGAGGCGCAGCAGCTGTAAGTAGCATTTACTGGTAATCCAAACAATAAATAATAATTATTATATTCTTTGTTTATTTGCAGCTCTTGAGCCGTTGCGCCCCCTTGCCATGCCTCTAGGCATCGGCTCCTGCGACTGTTTTGTTGCATATACATATATACAAACATATATTATATCGTACAATATATCCAAACTATATACCCAAAGCAAACGATGAACGGCAAGAAATGTTAAACAAATACATCTATTAAAAATTCAATAAATACTCTTGATATATCGCGCATATAACATGTAAGAAAAGCTTATCATGGCTAGAATATACTATAGCTTATAGTAACTAGATAATATGTAATCAGTTTAAGTAGCATGACTCATAGGTCGGTACCATATACTTGATGTTGATGAAGGCATCCTCCCCGCCATGCAGCTCCAGCACCTGCAGCGTCTCATCGATCAGATCGCCTAGATTTAGATTGTTCTTTTGCGCATAATCGATCTCATCACCACAGTTTACTGTATGCAATAATAAAGAGGGCGTTAATCCAAATCACCATCCAGCTGATTCAAATACTATATCAACACCTACAGTTTTTCACCTTGAACGCATTGAACATGGGCAACAGCTGCCTGTAGAAGGGCACCAGGGCGGGTCCTACCATATCCGAGGCCATCACCAGCTGTTGGATTATTTTCAATGTCGTGCACATCACCTCCACGTTCTTGGTGCTCAATGCGTCTGCGAATGGTAGGTGCAAATTAAACCAAAATCCAAAATTGCAAAAATGCATTTGCGTGCCAGCCAAATTCGCCAAATTCGCCAAATTCCCATTTGGATTTCGACCTGTCGCTGGCAGGTACTTACTCTTTAATGGTAGAATTAATTGCGGTACTACGGGATGGATTTTTTCGCCCCCAGCCAGCAGCAAGTCGCTAACGCCCTGGCGCGCATAGGTCTTGTAGGGGTGCTTCGGTTCGGCCAATCCATCGAAGAACAGCGGCAAATAGAGGCTGTAGTCCAGCTTGTCAATGTCCACCTGAAATGCAGAAAAGCGAATTGCGCATTACTGACAAGTCTATGGGACTTGAGCTTGAGAAAACGGGAAAATGGGAAAGTTACAAGTTCAGAAAGTTAGTTAGTTAGGCGCTTTGTTGCTTTTGCTGTAGGGGGTGACGATTGCTGCGCTTATTATACAGCTCGGTACAGGTGTAAATTGGCACGCGATGCTAGTTAAGTTTTTGCTGATTTCTATTAAGATGCTTTTTGTTTATTTGGCTTGTCAATGGAAAGTTACCCAAATGGCATGGAAATTCAAATTTATGTATACGAAACATGTAATGGGTAGAAGTGGGAAATTCCAAAGTTTATTAATTTAAAAGCAAATCGGTTGGGTAGAAACTAGAATTTCCCCTATAGCAGCAGTATTTAAGTTATTTTCCCAATTTGCATGGAAATCTAATTGATTTACATAAAGTAATATACTATGGAATAGCTGCAGCTGGTAAATTACAGTTTATTTATTTCTAACGCTTATAGTCAATTTATTTCGAATTTTATTTATAATATTTATAAATTTCTGCGCCCAATAGTAAAGTTTCATCTAGAATTTTCGTTAGGAACCTCTGCGATTGATAGCTAAGTATGCAGACTATGCAGAGTTTTTCCTATAAAACTGACAACTAACTTTATAACTTTAACTAACTCTCTTAATACTACGATTCATCTTTAGGCAGTAATATTTGAGAAAGGGTTATCTTTTAATGTAATTGTGAAAACAGCCGTCAACGAGCTGTGATTGCCTTTTTGCAATTACAAGTCGAACTCGTCTGACCTTCAAACTTTTTCGCAGATGACGCAAATCATAGAGTGTCACTCACATATCTCTCATATGTAAATGAGTTGTCATAACTGCCTCATGGCAGAATAAACAAACGCACCCACTTAAGAATCATACCAACGTTAGTTATATCATATGCAGAAGCTAAAAGCTAAAAGCTATAAGCTGAAAGCCAAAAGCCTAACCAAGCCAAACTCCAAGGCTCGTGACATTGAAAGTGGGCTCACACACCTGAATCCCTGCATGTTCCCAATATGTTTTTTGCCTGACTGACTGACTGACTGACTGACTGGTTGACACCTGGACGTCATGGCTTTTTCTATGTCTGAATGCGACCGGAGTCAGTCTGGTATTTGTTTGTTGCTCACTCCGGAAATAGACAATGGCATATTATATATACAAAGGTCTTGTTCTTTTTTACAACTTTTTATTGGTACCACCAATGCGAACACTTCAAATAATTGGACACGCAGGTCTGCAGATGGTATAATAGTAAAAAAAAAAACTGGGCTAACACCTCTTCGCAATTAGTTCTTATAGAAGACTCTCCTATTAGTTGTAGGTACTACATAGTAAAAATCACGCTATGTGCTCTGCGAACTGCCTGAAATACTAATGACCCGTAGGCCAGCCAATAACGTGATTTGTGTCGTCCTAAATATATGCTAGAAAGGACTTAATTGCTTTAGCCATGATGCTCACCCTACCAACAATCAAATAATAGTTAATATAAATGAAACCAGTAAGGGCGTAGCGGATCAGTCAGATATAATCGACAGTAGTAGACCCTCTACTTTGTCTTTCAATAATCACTGGAAAGTAGTTTTATCTAAATACCAAAAACGGTATACTCAATAGACCGTTTTCTACTTTTTTAAAGTACAGGGTCTAATTAAACATGGTTAGAAGAATTGCTTTCAAGACCTAATCCATTCTAGGTACTTTTTTGTACCTAATAATCAAATTTACAGCATCAATGAAGTATAATATATGGCAAATGACAAGTTTTAAGCGTTTAAACCGTAGGTACAGAGGTTTTTTTTATGGTTAACGGGAGAAGGAAATTCTAAAGAAACTTGATCAGCGTACAGCACAGGAGAACTTAAATACCAATAACGGTGTCTCTAGCTTATATAATCTAGGATCTACATCTAGACTCCCATTTGCACAAACTCAATATACCCTTATCTTTTTTTATAAAGTACGGGGTCTAGTTAAGGGTTGAAAGGTAGTATTTCTTTGCTTAACCCATTCCAGGTACTTACTGTCCAGCCAATTTTATCGCCTCCGCATAGATATTCCATTTTGATGGGTAGGTCTCCCCGATCGAAGTACATGCGGAACAATGTGCCACGTCCTGGATTTTTGGCAGCCGAGCAAGCGTTGAAACTGGCGCCCAAGTTGCATGACGAAATGGATTTCTGTTGCTTCTTCAGGCCTGAAATCAGCAGAAATAAATAAAACAGAATAATGGCTTTCAAAGGATTGGTCGCAACGCACTTTTCGGGTTCGGCGGCCTGCCCCGCGCGCTTGCCGTTGCGGGTGTCTCCTGAATGGGACCGTTAATGACGACCGTGTTCTTCTGCTGCGATTGGATGGAGAAGGGGGGCACGTAGCGGGGTCGCTGGCTAACGCTAAACGGCCGCATTTGTGGTGGATTTGCGGATTTGGAGCGTTGCTTTAGCGATATGGAGTTCGTGTGATAGTCGTAGGAGGGCCGTGTGCCGTAGGCGGTGGTTATGCGTGGCTGCGACATCGGAGCGCCAGCGTTCAACTAATATCACTGGAGCAGCGTAAACAACTAACTGTCGTTTAGGTTCAGGCGCAGGAATTTTCACGCCCCCTGGCTCGGTGTTGACATCCACTTCGTGTGTTGTGTGTTGGCATCGCCGCTGTTGGTAACTATGGCGCACGTTGCTAAGGCAGCCAAAGGGCGCAGTGACTGATAAGGCCCCATTGTTTATGAATTCGAATCGCAGGAATTCGGCGCGTTCGAATTCAACGGCAGACAAGCGGCAACCATGCAGTTCGAATTGCAGCAAATGCCGATACAATCCACACATTCTGATGGTCTGGCAGCACGATGTGCGATGTTAATAACAGTGTTATCGACAGCGTTGCCAGCTACATAACATGAGCTATTTGAAAATATATAGTTATTTTAATAAGTATTCTATATTAATTTAGTTTCTTCTTTTGCAGCAAATGCCGATACAATTCACACATACTGATGGTCTTGTAACGAGATATAACGGCCCGCCGGCAATTTTAAGAACAGTTTTATTAACAGTGTTGTTAATTTAATTACACGCTGATTTGCACTTAAGCTCAACATAATTCTGTTTGAAAATACATATTTCTGTTTAATATCCATATTAATTTAATTTGCATTATTTATTTTTGCATATTAGCTTTAATACCTATATTTACCTTATGATATATTTGCAGATATTTTGCAATTCAAATCTGGCTGTTTCCAGCATCACTGCTAAACGATAAGCTTAACTTACGGATAAATTAAAGCACAAGCCGAACGTCATGGAATTTTATCATTTTAATTAGTTAAATATTTTTATTTTATTTTGTTATTTATTGTCAACTAATTGCATTTAAAAAAGTAATTTAAAATATAAATATGTAATTAAAAGTTACAATGGCTGCGTTCACGGCCGTTGCGCTCCATGGAGCGATTAACCGATAACGATTATTTTGCCGAAAATTGCAACCCTAAATGTGGCATAACTGTAAAATCTCGTGGAGCGCATGTAGCATAAAATTTTTGCGCTCCATTGGATAAAATTATCGCTCCATGCAGCGAACACAGCTGTTTAAATTTGAAAATGTAAAAATTTATCGAGTTATCGCTCCATGGAGCGCAACGGCCGTGAACGCAGCCAATGGTTGCATTCACCAGGTTACCGCTCCATGGATCGCTCACCCGATAACCGATGAAAGCAACCCTAATTTGCAATTTTATGCTGCATTAGGGTTGCTTTCATCGGTTATCGGGTAAGCGATCCATGGAGCGGTAACCTGGTGAATGCAACCAATGTAAAAAGTTAATTCATAAATAATAATAATCAAGTGTCTCGATATTACGCTAACTGCTACTTGCTATTCGTGACCACAGTGCCAGGCACTGTAAAATACCTGTTTCGGGTTACTTTTGCTTCGCGAGCGAATAAAGAACAAATGCGTGTGAGAAAATGTGGATTTAAACGAGCAATTACGGAAGCGCAGCATTGTGCGTGTTAATTAAAGCGACTACGAACGCTTTCTGCAGGCTCAGGCACGCTCGTATGTAAATGAAAGCAGCGGACACACAAGACAAACGGACAGCAGCAACATGTCTTCCAATTCCAATACAAACGGCAATGGCAACGGCAACGGCAACGGGGAGCTGAAGAAATTATCTGAGGAGTCGCTGCTGCAGCCGCCGGAGAAGGTTTTTGATATTATGTACAAGCTGGGCGAGGGCAGCTACGGGTCGGTGTACAAGGCGCTGCACAAGGAGAGCAGCAGCATTGTGGCCATCAAGCTGGTGCCGGTGGAGTCCGATCTGCATGAGATCATCAAGGAGATCTCGATAATGCAGCAGTGTGATTCCCCCTACGTGGTGCGCTACTACGGCTCCTACTTCAAGCAGTACGATCTGTGGATCTGCATGGAGTACTGCGGCGCCGGCAGCGTCTCCGACATAATGCGACTACGCAAGAAGACCCTCACGGAGGATGAGATCGCCACGATTCTGTCCGATACGCTGAAGGGTCTGGTCTATCTGCATTTGCGGCGAAAGATCCATAGGGACATCAAGGCGGCCAACATACTGCTCAATACGGAGGGGTATGCCAAGCTGGCGGACTTTGGCGTCGCCGGGCAGCTGACGGACACGATGGCCAAGCGGAACACGGTGATCGGAACGCCGTTCTGGATGGCGCCCGAGGTGATCGAGGAGATTGGCTACGACTGCGTGGCGGACATCTGGTCCCTGGGCATAACGGCTCTGGAAATGGCCGAGGGCAAACCGCCCTATGGCGATATACACCCGATGCGGGCCATTTTCATGATACCGCAGAAGCCGCCGCCGTCGTTTCGAGAGCCGGATCGCTGGAGCACAGAGTTCATTGACTTCGTCAGCAAGTGCCTGGTGAAGGCGCCCGACGAGCGGGCCACAGCCACAGAGCTGCTGGAGCACGAGTTCATACGCAATGCCAAGCATCGCAGCATTCTGAAGAACATGCTGGAGGAGACGTGCGCCATACGGGAGCAGCAGCGTGCCAACCGTGCGGCCGGCGTGCTCATGAGCCAGGCCAAGAGCCTGGCCACGCAGGAGTCGGGCTTGATGCTGCAGGAGGAGGAAGCCGAGTTCAATTCGGGCACCGTTAAGACCTTCATCGATGATCCCGGCACACTGGTGCCGGAGAAGTTCAACGAGTACCAACAGACGTCCGCCTCGGATGCCACCATGATAGCCCATCCCGAGCAGGACATGGACGAGGGCACGCTTGGCCCGGGCGGCATACGCGGGGGCATGGCAAGGGCGGCGGCCAAGGCTGCAGCCGCAACGGCAGGCGCTGCGGGCAGCAGCACATCCGGAGCGGATGTGGCGACGCTGGACAGCGGCACCATGGTCGAGCTGGAGTCCAATCTAGGTAAGGTTCAACTAAAAGCAACAATGTGGCGTTATTCATACGGTTTTATTTGGTTTTGTGGCAGGCACCATGGTGATCAACTCGGATTCGGACGACTCCACGACGGCCAAGCGCAATGACGATCAGAAGCCGCGCTATCGCTATCGTCCGCAGTTTCTGGATCACTTTGAGCGCAAGAACGCCGGCGAGGGGCGGGGCGACGAGAAGGCGACGCCCACGGCCACCGAATACTCGCCAGCAGCAGCTGAGCAGCAGTTGCAGCAGCAGCAGCAACAGCAGCAGCAACTGCAGCAGGAGCAGCAACAGCAGCAGCAGCTGGCAGGCGGCGCCAACGATGCCAACAACTGGGAGCACAACTTGGAAATGCAGTTCCAGCAAATCTCGGCAATAAATCAGTATGGGCTGCAGCAGCATCAGCAACAGCAGCAGCAGCAGCAGCAACAACAGCAGCACCTGCTCATGGCCTACCCCCTGATGAACGAGCAACTGATTGCGCTGAACAATCAGCAGAACTTGCTGCGCAGCAATGCAGGCCAGCAGCAACAGCAGCAGGGAGCTGCAGCAGGCGTTGCTGCCTCGGTTGCTGCCTCAGCTGCCCCTCCGCCCGCATATCAACATCAGCATTTGCACACACAGTCGCACGCGTATGTGGAGGGCGAGTTCGAGTTTCTCAAGTTTCTCACCTTTGACGATCTGAATCAGCGGCTGAGCAACATCGACCACGAGATGGAGCTGGAGATCGAGCAGCTCAACAAGAAATACAATGCCAAGCGGCAGCCCATTGTGGACGCAATGAATGCGAAGCGCAAGCGCCAGCAGAATATCAACAATAATCTGATCAAGATCTAAGAGATAACCAACCGAACTCAACTGAGGAGCAGCTGACATTTACGTGAAACCGACAACATGAAAGCTTTATTGTAAAATGCACTGAAAACAAATGCGACAAGGCATACATATAATTGTGTATAGGAATTACAAGTAACCAAGGTCTAAGGAATCGGGTGTTCACGCTGGTAACACCCCATTGAGTATATTCTAAAATGCACGCCTATCTCTCAAATCAATTCAATTCGAATCGTGTCATATGATTTAATCTAATCAGTAGCTCGAACCTTGTCTGTCATGTATTCAGTCTGCCGTATCTTAACTGCCCCTGACCCTGGTTGTAGCTATAACCCTAAGACTTAATTGGTGCGTTCTTCCTTGTTAACTAAACTAAACTATATACTATTTACTAATTTTAGTTTTGCAGTTTCTCATATGTTATTTTCCTGATTTCTAAAACTATCCATCGTTAAAAGTGCATCACAGAAACGAACCGTCAAGCAATACATTGAATAGAAATATAAAAACATTTTATAATGCATATTTTTCGAAGGAATATATATTTCACACTACATACACATAGCACACACATGTATAACTAGAAACTAGAATTTATATATTACGAATAATTTACACAATAAATACTATATAAAGAATATATATACGCAACGCCAAGAAGTTCGTTACAATCTATACTAAAGATTTAGGCCTGAATTGCACTGTCGAAAACATAGTGCACATAGAGAACTTAACTTTTAATTTTTTAATAAACTGATTAACCGAGAAATGCCTTTCCGCCTCTATTCAGCGATGTCCATTTGCTGTGCCGCCTGCTGCAGGTCCTTCAGCTGGGCACGCAGATCCTCCGGCAAACTGTGCTCATTCAGAGCACTGGGATCCTCGCCGTCCACCACAATTTCCTCGGGATCTGGTGCGCGCGGCAGGAACTCGGCGTCCTCATAGAGTTGATGGAAAATGTCGCTAGCATTGGCAATCGCCAGATCGTAGTCCAGCTCGTAGGCTGGCGGTGCGGTGTAATAAATGGGCAGAGTGGAGGAATCATTAATGTTTATTGATGCCGCAGCTATCGTAAAATAGGCACTGTAAAGTATTTCTGGAGCGTTTGTTTGGAAGAGCTGCGCCGTAAAGTCGCTCAAATCATCTGCAGGATCTTCACTAACTGCGGGCGTCGTAAAATGGTAGATATCTGAAAGGAATATAAACAATTATGGTTCGTTACAAAGTAATTTGCATTTGTATAGAAACTATAGTGCAGGTTTTGCCTCGCTCGCTGGTACAGACAAATAAGTAAGAAGAAGCATTGCTGCTGCGCTTCGAAGACAGTTAGGCCAGCGAGAATTCGGTCAGCGAGAGTTCGGTCAACGAGAGTTCGGTCAACGAGAGTTCGGCTAGCGAGAGTTCGGCTAGCGAGAACTGGGCCAACGAGAGTTAGACTAGCGAGTGTTGAGCAAGCGAGAGTTCCGCTATCGAGACTTGGGCAAAGGAGAGTTCGGCCAACGAGAGCTCGGCTTGCGAGAGTAGGGCCAGCTAGTTGTGAGCTAGCGAGAGGTCGGCTTTTGAGAGCTGTCCCATTGAGAGTTGGACCTGCGAGTGTTAGCCAGCGAGAGTTCGTTCCAGCAAGACTTTGGCAGCGAGAGTGCGACATTAACTAACCCTAGTAGGAAAATGCGTCCGACTGATCGGCTACATCCCTATTGATTAACACTTACACAATCCGTCGGGACAAGCGCCCGAGTAGTGGGACAGCTGTATTAAGTGGGCCTCCCGTTCACCATCCTCCGCCAGCATGCGCAGCAGGTTGACGCCTCCGCCGCCCTTGTTGAGCTCCTCGTTGCCCAAAGGCCTGCTGGCGATGAATACGCCACGGGAGATGTGCGCTCGCAGCTGGTCGAGAGGCTCCGTGAATGCGGCTGGCAGATGGCCCGGCGCGCTGACCACGTGCTTGGCGCGCATGGTGCTGCCCGCTGTGGTCAGCAGGATGTCGCTAGAATCGATGGCCGGCTCAAGGTGCTCCACGCTGCGCTTGAGGCAGTAAATGCCGCCGTAGACAGCGCAGAGGCGGCAGAAGCACTGCGGCAATTCGCCGCAGCCGTACATGGGGAAGAGGAATGGCGTGTTGCCGTAGCGTCCGAGGCTGGCGAGGAAGCGTTGGGTGCGCTCCATGCCCACCTCGAAGCTGGTGCTAGGCGTGCACATGGCAATGGCCTGCATCACGCACGTGGCGATCTTCTCCGTGACCCGTTGCGCCTGCAGGTACTCAAGGAAGCTACGTCCACGAAACGCTAGCGCATCCTCATTGCACTTGTCCTCGCCGTAATCATTGCACGCCGTGAGGAACTTCATCAGCAGTCGCTTTTCCACCATGCTCAGCGTCCTGGTGTTGAAGACGTCGCTGCGGGAACAGGGCACGGAGACCAGCTCATTCCCGTACAGCATGCACACGTGATCCAGGGCACGGAACTCCGCGTAGCGACAGATGTTGGACTTGATTAGCAGCTTCACCAGCTCACCGGAGGAGAAGACAACACGTGGACACAGATCCAAGTTGAACCGACGCGACTTCGCCAACAGCTGCTCACGTGTCCAACAGGTGGAACCCTCTCTCCCCGCATCATCCGACCCCTCCATCTGCTCCGTCTCCTCCTCATGCCAGGCGTAGCGCCCATTGCGTATGGTGTTGTTGCTCTGCTCCAGCAAGCCGTTAAACGCCTCCAGATTAAACGAGCTCCAGACATCGCCATAGAAGTCGTTGCAGTCTATGTGCAGCACCGTCTTGCCAATGCGACTGGCAGCAGCAGCGATGCAGGACTCTGCGAAGCCTGCGAAGCGATGAGTCATGCAGTCGTTATCAGCAGCTGATAAGGGCGCTGCAACGCCTTGCGTTGCGCTTACCTGTGCCAATGACAATCAGATCAAACTCCTCCGGCAGTTCATCGGACATCGCTTAAGTTTCTGTTGTTGGTATATGCCCCAAAAAATAAATAAACAAAGTGTTTTAATCTACGCTACAACTGTATGCAAAACGCAGATACGCAAATGTATCGAATTTGTGCAGCTATCGATAATTTGAATGGCGGGAACGTATTAAGTATTCATTCGTTACATTTCCATTCAAATCTAATAGGTATTTACTTATTTTTGTATTTTTAATTTAGTTTAAATTAGCAAAGTAATAAAGTTAAATTAAAAAAAAAAAGTAAAATATGAATAAAATTCTTACCTTTTGTTTTTTCATGATAAGCAGTGAAATAATGTATTCTCGATTGCCAATCGTCTCAGCTTTGGGCATACATTCAAAACATTTGTTTATAACATTCAATTTATATTAGTATAGTAAACTAATTAAATATACAAATTCAGAGTTTTTACAACATACATTTTAATTATGGACAGTGTACGCAAAGCGTTTGGCATAACATCAACCGCCGTAAACCCCTACTTCATTTTTCTTGGGCAATTTCGCTCGAACCTAAAGGTTCGTGGCATTTATTTCATAAAACCCGTAGCCATAGCCTCCATGGCCGGTAAAAAGTGGCGACAAATGAGCAATAGTCAAAAATGTGTTTACAAAGAGCTAGCGAAAGAAAATCGCCGCAGAAAACGTCGCGGATAACTATCGGTTACGCATCAGATATTCGATGACCAAATTTTACGTTTACCAACACTGCACACAGACGACAACACATTTCTGAAATTAGAAGTGCATTAAAAAGGATTCAATTGATTTTTAAAGTTTAGAATGAGCTCGGGATTTGTAACAGAATCCGAAGCTGCCGAGGCACGCCAGCGGCGCCAGGAAGAATGGGAACGTGTGCGCCAACCCGAAGACCCACTGGAGAGGCCAGAAGAACCCTACGACGGACGTTCGTTGTACGACCGACTGAAGGAGCAAAAAACCAAGAAAGATTTGGAATACGAGGAGGCGCACAAACTAAGTGAGCTCCCCTCTCAATATTGTAGACAATTAACCATAAATAACATGCTCAATAGAGAACCTAATTCGCGGACTGGACGACGACGAGGTGCAGTTCCTGGAGATGGTCGATGCGAATAAAATGAACGCTGAGCGTCAGCAAATGCGCGACGAGGAACTCGAGCTGAGGGACTTCCGCAATCGCGTCGAGAAACTGCAGGAAGAGAGCGTGGATAAGGTGGGTTTAGTATACCCTGCACCCATTCAAAGTGGGTAGTTGTAATTGGTATGCTCGTAGCTGTTGACATTCTCAATCGACGCTGTAAATTCCGTTACGATCGGAATAAAAACAGCGAAGATATGACAATTATATATTTACAAAGTTAAAGGTCTCTTGCTGCCGGTTACGTCCGACTGTAGCCTTTCGTCCGACTGATCTGAATTGGATTTTTGATACCCCTATTCTCTTTAATCCCTAGAAACTGCAGGCCGAGCTGAAAACCACGAGCAAATCCAGTGGAGCCCCGACAACAGCACGGAACACGCAGAAATCCCTGCTGGGACAGGGAATTAAACGCAAAAATGGTGAAGTGCCCACAAGCAGCAAAGCGTCCAGAGTAGAGGAAGCCCCAGTCAAGGCTGCAGAGGAAGCGCAGCCTCGGCTGCTTTCAATAAACACAACCAAGCACGACGTGGGCAGCCTGAAGTGCGTCGCTATCTTGCCAGGCATCGGCTCCTACACCGAGTCAAGCGACTCGGAGGCAAGCACGGACGATGATGGCGAGCAGTGCAGCCTGGTGAACCTCTGTGGCAGGAAACCAACTAAGAAGAAGACCTGCGCCGCTGAGTAAATGGCTTTTGGATTGGATTTTTATTAATTAGAAATGTGTAGCGCGTTCTGCAACGAATAATATAAACTAGAGGTACAAACAAGTGTCGGCTAAGTGTCCTTTTTCTTATTGCGGTTGCGATTCTTCACATTTGACGTCTCGTAGAAGTTGCTGCCAATTTTCTTGCGCTTTTGGCTGCGTTCCAGCGCTCGCTTCTGTTTGGCATTCAGGCGTGGCACCTTGGCGCTGGTGGCAGCCTCCTCGTCGCTCTCGTCCGCTGCATCCGAGTCGCCTGGCTGCACCTTCGCCACACGGAACTTGCCCGAGGATGTGATGGCCAGTTGCTGTGGCTTCTTGGTCCTTGCCTTTTTGTGCACCACCCGCTGCAAGTCCTCGTCGTACTCGTCCTCCGAGTAGAAGTCGTCAGCACCATCGCTGGAATCATCAGCTTCTGGGTTAATCAGACGCGCCTTCTTGCGTGCCGCACGCTCCTTCTTCTGTGCCTCCAGCAGCTCCAGATCAATGTGATCCAGTTCGCGTTCGTCTTGCTGCTCGTACTCCAGACCCACACGAATCTTGCGGAAATCTTGAATCTGCTTGAACTCGCGTGCCTTTTTCACAGATTCGCTGACAAATGTGGGCGCCTCCGACTTGGCATCAGCATCCGCGTCCTCAGCCTCTGGCTCAGCAGATTGCTGCTCCTTCATTTTGTCCTCTTGCGATTTGGGAATGGCGAAGCCCTCGGGAGGCACGTAGAAGGGCAGCTTGCCACGCTGCCAATCGTTGAGCACCATGCGCGCTGTTACCGTGATGTCCGGCTCACCGCCTTTGAGCAGTTTGCCCGTCTTCTTGGCCAGCTGCTCCAGAAAGTGCGTGGCTGTTGTCCAGCTCTCGATTTTGTAGTTCTTTGCAATGTACTCCTCCCGCACACGCTGCAGCACCGTCTCCACATAGTCCTCAGGATTGGTCACCAGCTCCACGCGCACAACGCCCTTCAGCACCTTCTCCGTATCCGTCTCGGCCGAAGGATAAACCACGCCGGGGCAATCGATCAGGAATATGCGCTTCATCAGCGTTATATACTGCCAGACCTTGGTCTCGCCCGCAATGGGAGCCACATTGCAGACCTTCTTGGAGCGCAGCGCATTGATGACCGAAGATTTGCCCACGTTCGGATAGCCAATGAAGCCCACGCTGATCTGCTTCTTATCCAAGTGCAGCTTGCCCAATTGACGGAACAGATTGATCAGAGCACCTGCAAATGTTCAGATGTATTAAAATGGAAAATCCATATCTGATGTGTGTTGGAACTTGCCTTTGCCAAAGGGATGCTGCAGCGAGGCATGAAAAGCGATTGTCGGATACTCAGCACTCAGAATTGCCACCCAGCGCTGTGTCACCCAGACGGGCACCAAGTCCACCTTGTTCAGTATGAAGAAGAGATGTTTGTGCGGCTTCTCCTTGCGCAAGAACTCCTCAATGTACTTGGACCGTGTGCCCATGGGATCGCGTGCATCCAGCACCTGCAGCAGAACATCTGAGGCATCCACCACCTTATGCAGCTCGTTCCAAATGCGTTTGCTCTGGCCTGCACCAAAGACCCAATCTCGCACAGCCTTCTTCTCGCCGGTGTCCTCACGTACCAGGTCCACGTCCTTTGTCGAATCGTATTGATCGGCCTGCTCATCGGCGGCACGGCTTAAATCCTCCAGATCACGCACCTTGAGACTGACGCGTTTGCGTTGTTTCTTTGGACCGAAGGTGCTGTCAAAGCTTTCCGTGTCCAGCAAATGCACACGTTTGTATTTGGAGGCTTCGTTCAACAACGTCACCGGCAACTGCGAGGGCTTCATTATCACCTGGTAGGGATCCTTGACAGCCTGGCCAATCTCCTCCTGGAACTTCTGCAGCGCGCTCTGTGAGATGACGCGCGAATTGCTGAACCATTTGGGTGTCGGTTCCACTCGAGCCATAGTTCCCGATGGCAGTTTTCCCTAAAACCAGAAAGGACGGAGGTCAGTTGGACGTATGCATGTATATTCAACAGGTGTCAAGCTGGCTGCGATCTATAGTGGGAAGTTGCCCTAGCTTACCTGAAACGGCGCTGGAGTTAGAATTTTCCCGGTGCGATCGCGTTTGGCCTTAAAGTTGCGGTACATCTGTAGACGCTTGATGGTTCCCTTGGTTCTCGGATGGGCGACCCCTTTGAGATTACTTGTGGGGCGCTCCGGGTTCATCGAGTGGTTGGAATGATTGAATCCCTGCGTGCGGGGCTTGCCCGGGGTGCTGCGAACCTTCGGCATGTTTGTTTCTTGTGGTTTGCTTGTGCTATTTAAAATTTAAACGCTGCGCTCGCAGCATGCACAAATCAAAACAAACACGTTCCGAACTAAAAGAGAGGTTATGTAGCGCCACAGCAGAGTTATCGATAATGAAATCGAAATTTTCGATAAATAAATAATTTAATGTAATTTAAAAGCTGCACTTCAATTAGAATTATTTTATTATTTAATTTAATTTAAATAAATTATAAAATTGCATTGAAAGAAATGGCAAACTTGAACAAAAGTCGTAAATTTGTTGGCCAAACTCGAGCAGTGAAGTACGCTTAATCTATCTGGCAACTCTATTCAAACAGTGGCGGCTATAAAAATAGTTACAAATTAATGTTGAGCAGAAGCACATTTTAATTAGTTGCAATTTATTAATATATATATTTATTGTTATATTTTGAATTGTAATATACAGCTACAGGCAATATTTAAAGATTAGCATTAGTGGGGTTGCTGAATAACAGGTCCATGTGCCTGGCTAACATGGACCTAATTAAATGACCTGCGCTGTAGCCAAGAAGTAAGCTGGTTTGTATCCGTGTGCCTGCATATGTGTGCGTATTTGTAGTTGTTTTTCGATGATGGACACGAGCTGCACGCTGCTAACTGCAACTTGTAATATGGAATTTAGAATATAGATTTGCTTTATTTGAAACACAGTGGTGAATATGTGAAATCGAAATATTATACAGCAGTTAAGTGAAAGATTCAGTTTTATGCGAACACACACACATGTGTGCCTCTCAGCGTGCATGAATTTCACAAGCTTGTGTATGTGTGTGCGTTTGCCTTTTGGAATGTTGCTTTGCACGAAATTCAAATTGTGACCATCCTTGAGATTTTTCTTGCTCAACTGAGCGAGCGGCAGAGCAGAGCGCAACTGAGACATTAATAATTATGCAAAGTAAATAAGTGAGAATAACAGTAATAACAATGGATGAGCACACGCTGAATGACCTGTTGGAATGCTCGGTCTGCCTGGAACGCCTGGACACCAGTTCCAAAGTACTGCCATGTCAACATACCTTCTGCCGCAAGTGCCTGCTGGTAGGTTGCCACAATCCATATAATCTATTTTATTCTAAAATCAAATCAATTCCATGCAGGACATCGTGGCCAGCCAGCAGAAGCTCCGCTGCCCGGAATGTCGGGTTTTGGTGAATTGCCGCATAGATGAGCTGCCCCCGAACGTCTTGCTGATGAGAATCTTGGAAGGTGCGTATGTGTGTGTGTGGGCGGCAGAGTTGCCAGCTTTTGGGCACGCGCGTAAGCTAGATTTGAACAGAAATAGGCTGAAAATAGTTAGAATATATATACATACTTTATTTTGCTCAAATATTGACTACATTTCAATTCATAAACTAATAATTATTTTGTTTTTCATTTGCTGAAATATTAGCTAAATTTATATTCATAGTTTTTTTATTTATTAAGCTTTTATTTCGCATTATAATTATCACATGATAATTTTCTCGGCAAATTATCGCAATTGCAAGAATTCTCGCTTTTAAAAAATTAAAATAATGATCTATAATTATAATTTTCAATTAAATTTCTTAGTTTTTGTTTAAAAATTGAAGTATTCAAAAAATTAAATAATTTGTCGTTTGATAATATTATTCTTATTATATGCCACATTGATTTCATTTTATTATTATTATTTATTTTATTAAAAAAAATGGAAAATTTCAAAATAAATTGATTTTTAAATAGATTTTTAATAGGCTTAGATATAATTAGAAAAACCTGCCAAATGGGCAGCGCTGTTTGTGGGCGTGAAACTCATTACTCGCCTTCCACTTTGCAGGCATGAAGCAGCAAACGGCCGGAAAGCACGACAACAACGGTGAAGAGCCTGCCACCAAGGGGCAACCCAAGCAGGAACTGCCAAACCCAAGCAAAACTCAACTGCAGCCCAGTCCGCAACAGCAACAGCAGCAGCAGCAGCAACAGAAAATAGCCCAGCAGCAACCGCATGCCCAGCAGCGGAATAAACAGCGGCGATTTCTGCTGCCACACGCCTATGCGCTATTCGATTTCGCCAGCAACGAGGCGAGCGATCTGAAGTTCAAGAAGGGCGATTTGATACTGCTGAAGCAGCGCATCGACAACAACTGGTTTGTGGGCCAGGCCAACGGGCAGGAGGGCACGTTTCCCATTAACTACGTTAAGGTGACCGTTGCGCTGCCCGTGCCGCAGTGCATCGCCATGTACGACTTCAAGATGGGGCCCAGCGACGAGGAGGGCTGCCTGGAGTTCAAGAAGAGCACCGTCATCCAGGTGCTGCGTCGCGTCGATCACAACTGGGCGGAGGGGCGGATTGGCCAAACCATTGGCATATTTCCGATTGCGTTCGTTGAGCTGAATGCGGCCGCCAAGAAGCTGCTGGAGAGCGGCGCCAGCAGTGTGTTGCTGCCACCAACGGTTGCAACAGCAGCACGCGCTCTGCCGCCCGTGCCGCTGCTCGATCCCACGCACAATGCGAACGAATCCAGCAGCGGCTCCAGCAACAGCAACAGCAACACATCCAGCAACAACAACAGCAGCAGCAGCAACTGCAGCTCCAGCTGCAGCTCCAACAACTGCAGTCCCAACCACCAGTCGCTGCCCAACACGCCGCATCATGTGGCAGGCGGAGGCGGCTCGGTGCGCTATCGGGACAAGGGGGCCAAGGAGAAGCGGCACTCGCTGAACGCGCTGCTGCAGGCGGCGCCGCTGAGCCTGCTCCAAACGAATCGCCATTCCGCTGAGATTCTCAGTCTGCCACACGAGCTGAGCCGCTTGGCAACTGCCAGTGCAACAGCCACTGCAACTGCCAGTGCCACAGCCACTGCAACTGCAACTGCAACTGCATCACGCGTGCTCAAGACGCAGGTGCATCAGCAGCAGCTGCCCCCCAATCTGCCCTGGGGCTACCTCGCGCTCTTCCCCTACAAGCCGCGCCAGTCCGACGAGCTGGAGCTGAAGAAGGGCTGCGTCTACATTGTCACCGAACGCTGCATCGACGGCTGGTTCAAGGGCAAGAACTGGCTGGACATCACCGGCGTCTTTCCTGGCAACTACCTGACGCCGCTGCGCACCCGGGACCAGCAGCAGCTGATGCACCAGTGGAAGTTTGTGCCTCCGCTGGCCGATGCCAGCGCCACGCCAGCGCAGTCCCTGGACGTGCGCCTGAGCAACATGCTGCCCACGCAGCCTCCGGATCTGCCACCTCGCCAACAGCAACAGCAACAGCAGCAGCAACAGCAACCACAACAGAAGCAGCAGCAGCAGCAGCAATCGAGCAGCAGCTGCTCGGTGTGGACAAAGCCTGTGGAGGCGCTTTTCAGTCGCAAGAGCAGCAGCAGCGCGGATCCGAAGACGGAGAGCTCTTCCAGCAGCAGCTCCGGCGCCGTGGGACTTATGCGGCGCTTAACGCACATGAAGACGCGCTCAAAGTCGCCAGGAGCACCGTTGCAGCAGCAGCAGCAGCAGCAACAGGCGCCACCAGAAGTGGCAAGCACAAACATTGAAAACAGCGTCAAGGCGGCGCCGCTGCATCCGGTTCATGTTAGGTAAGAAGAATGAACAAAAGTTGGCACGCAAGAGTTCGGCAATAGAGAGTTGGGCCAGCGAGAGTTGCCTGTCACGTTGTCCGCTTACACTGACTCAACAGACCCTTCTGTACTTTTTAAAGTACAGGGTTTAATTTAATTAGTACTGCTAATATTTGTGAATGATTTGATGGCATCTAACCAGCATTTGCTCCTTACAGATCCGGCTCGTGCCCCAGCCAGCTGCAGCAAAGTCAGCCGACAAAGGAAACGAGCGTTATGCCAGCTGCCACGATGACGATTCAACCCAACATCTCGTACGGATCGCAGCGCATCAAGTCAACCAAGGAGCGTCCGCATTTGGTTTGGTCAGTACATTTTTGCATTGAGACTTTCGCAGCTGTTGCTGATTTCAGTTGATCAATTTCAGTGCCCGACAGTCTCTGGATGCTGCCACGTTTCGCAGCATGTACAACACTGCGGCGGTGTCGCCCACGTCGCCCGCCAGCCATACGCAGAGCCAACAAGGCCAAAAGCAGCTGCATGCCAACATGATACTGGCCCCGAATCATCGCAAGACGCAGAGCCTGGATGCGGGCCATGTGCTTGCCACTAGCAACAGCGGCAGCAACAGCAGCAGCGGCATAATTACCGAGGCGGCTATCAAGGCCAGTGCCACAACTAAATCCGTCTACTGCACCAGAGAGAGGTTTGCTTGAATCGAATACATGCTAAATGAGCTGTTGAATACTCATGTTTCTTCTTTGATTTGCAGTCGCTTCCGTTGCATTGTGCCGTATCCGCCGAACAGCGACATCGAGCTGGAGCTGCGCCTGGGCGACATTATCTATGTGCAGAGCAAGCAGAAGAACGGATGGTATAAGGGCACGCATGCGCGCACTCACAAAACTGGTTTATTCCCAGCTTCCTTTGTGCAACCGGATGTCTGAAACTTTAATCGCTTTAAGTGCATTCCTTTCGTCGTGAAATTGCAAATTCCACACACAGAAATCCAACTCGAATTCGAAACAGAAACTTGTCAAAATTCCCATTAAATCGCCGGTCGATTTGTGCTTCCATCAAATGAAATTCACAACATTTTGTAATCTTTTCCAAAAAGAACTGTTTGTACTTTTATACGCGCTCGAATGTTTGAATTTTTTGTATGATTTATAATCAAAATAGGCTAAGTGAACTGCGAAATATAGTACTTAAGAGCCCTAACATTACAAACACAAACATAAAGCTAGTTAAATCGAATATTGGATATAGCGAACCAACGAATCAACTCGTATTTCTAACGTGAAGCTGTTTGTGCTTCCTTTTTGTACTCTAACTAGATCGCTAAGAACCTAACATTGTTATCCACAGTACTTGTACTTACATTACACAATTGCGAATCATAATAAACCATATGCGCATTAATAACGAATTCGACCTATGTTTTAATCAGAGATCGTACAGAATGATTATTGTTGTATTATGATGATTAATTTTGAGCAGAATTTATTATAATGCAGGTTAATATGACTTTTTTTGAGAGCAGACTTTTGAGTTTTTTGTTGAAATATTAATTATGATGTATAATTATTTATTAATCTATATCGGGAAAGAAAAAATAGTATAGAATATATGTATCTTGTGGGGTCTGGTACGCCTTTCTATTAAGTTTTTACACATTCAAACTACAGAATGTCAAAACAAGTTTTTGTTTGAAATGTTATGATTATTTGTTAGTCATTATCGGGAGGAAAACCACAAAAATCGATATAGTCTAAAATAAAACTGATAATGAGTACAATCTCTGGATTTTATTCAGAATTATCAGTAATTGCAACTAATTCCAATTGTTATTCTATTCGCTCTTGTCGAACTTGGATCCATAGATGGGCATGTACTGCAGCACCAGCTTCCAGTCGGTGTAGTAGAGCAGGCCCAGGCCCGCTGCTCCTCCGAATCCTGCGCCAGACCGGATGCTGAATAAACAAATTAAATTTTAAAATTGTTGTTAATTAAATTTATTTATTATTTGCCAACGTTTATGGTTATGCAATCTTAGCAATCAGCGCTATATCGCACTGCTGTTGCTGTTGTGCATATTATTTTATACTTGTGTGGCTTACAAGGAGGTCGCGATTTCTGCGTGCTTCTTGCCGAAAGGTACACGGAAAGCCATTATTCTATTTAATTAATTAAAATAAGTTTTTTGCCAATAAATACTCCGTGGGTCGACAACTGGTGTGGCCGTATTCGTTTACACTGAAAATACCTTAAAAAGTCAGGGCTTCACAAAAAGTCATAATAATATTGTTTGAAGAACTTAGCAACCCTACATGTTATCAATACGATTAACAATTCGTCATCGTTTGCACTTCGCTGTTTATTAAATTAATATTAATAATATTTATAAAATATATTCAATATGAAAGTGTCCGTTTTCGGTGAGCTGAACGTTTTTGAGCTGTGTGTGCTCAGCAGCTTGATGCCGACGGTGTTTGTCTATTTATGGACGTTGATCACCGGTGACATTAAGGTAAGGCCCTCTAAACACATCGGCTGATTTAATATAAATATAAATCATATAACATTTATTTGCATTTGCAGAACTTCGAAAACAGCAAAAATGCGTATTCAGTGTTTACTGCCAAAGATCCCATCAACTGTTATCAGAACTACGTGGAAGCAGAGAAGGATTCATAGATTTCAACAAGTGTTAGCTACCAGTTAAGATATGCAATTGTTGTGGTATTAAATTTTAAATAAATAATGTAATTCGCATAAAATTGTGCTGTACTAATGGTATTGAGTAATACAAATAAATGCATTTATTTATGAATTTTATTGTGAGTTCTGTGTTTACAATCATGACGCACAGTGAAAAAATACTTGTAAATCACAGTCTATCTATCCATCAAGCCCTATCGATATTTTGTGCTGGAAATTAATGCAGTTTTTGTATAAAATTTACTCAAATGTTTATATTTGTAATAAATATATAGACAATTGCAAAATAAGCAAAACCGAATTAATTAAATGCTCATTTTAATTTAATACAGGAGCATACCAAAGCATTTAAACTTTTAAACAAAAACAAAGAAATACTCGATTTCGGATACAAGCTGCTTATCGATACTGCAACGATAACAACAGCACCACTCGATTTATGTGTGCGAATGTGTGCATGTGTGCGTGTATGAGTTACCATTGCAAACGGAACAACAAAAATTAAAAACAATTGCAATTTGATAGAAATCAAATAAGATTTGTTGCCCTTTAAAACATAATTGGAAGACGGCACAAGGCGGTGTTTAGACCAAGCAGCAGTACTCTACAGTCGAGCAAGCCCCCAACAAAGAAACAAAGACAACAACGCAAAAACAAATACGATGTCTGAAACATACGGTTTGTCACCCGAATTAATTAACTAATGAATTAATTAATAATACTACTAATTGCACATGCATGTTCTGCAGATTACCTGTTCAAGTTTCTGATCATTGGCAGCGCAGGCAGTGGAAAGAGCTGCCTCTTGCATCACTTCATCGAAAGCAAATGTGAGTGATAAACAAAGAACTATTTAAAGCTGGCATCCAGTAATCGGGCGTATAAGCCACTTGCTTCAGTTTCTATATGCATATGTCCGTAGCGTTAAGTATAGCGCATATGTTGTGGAAATATTCGACTGCATTTATCAATTGAAACAATAAGCGACATTCACATACCCTGTATATATGAAGTGGGCAAAAGGGGATTATTCATTTTCTGCAAACAGGCAGAAGGAGGCGTGGCAGACACCATATATACATACATATATTCTTGATCGGAACTGAATCGAACCCCGTCTGATCAAGTTTAATTTGTAGCCTGAAAACATAAGTCAAGTGTTTGGCCAGCGAGCCTTCAAGAGTTGGACTAACAAAGGTTAGCGAGTTGAGCCAGCGAGAGTTGGGCCAGCGAGAATTGGGCCAGCGGGAGTTCGGCCGACGAGAATGGGACATAAGAGAGTTCGGCCAGCAAGTGGCCGACCAGCGAGAGAGTTTGACTGACGAGAGTTCTTCCATCGAGTGTTCGGCCATCGGGAGTGGGGCCATCGAGAGTTGAGCCAGCGAGAGACGTTCAAGCAAGCATTAAGCACAGCAAGAGTTTCATATTAATTAAAACCCCCGGGGGGTTGGATGGAGCCCTATAGTATTTATTATAGATTCTATTGCAAACATTTTTAACATTTCACATTTGCAGTCAAGGACGACAGCTCGCATACCATTGGCGTGGAGTTCGGCTCGAGGATTGTGAATGTGGGCGGCAAATCGGTAAAGCTACAGATATGGGACACAGCTGGACAGGAGAGGTTTCGGTCCGTGACGCGCTCCTATTATCGTGGTGCTGCTGGCGCTTTGCTGGTTTACGACACGACCTCGAGGGATTCGTTTAATGCATTGACCAACTGGCTGAATGATGCACGTACTCTGGCCAGTCCAAATATTGTTATACTGCTGGTGGGCAACAAGAAAGATCTGGAAGAGGCGCGCGACGTTACATTTCTAGAAGCCAGCACTTTTGCCCAAGAAAATGGTTAGTTCAGCTATGCGAATTCACGCTTTAGAACCTTAACTGATTGTCCATGCTTTCGCAGAGCTTATATTCCTGGAGACGAGCGCCAAAACAGGCGAGAATGTGGAGGAGGCCTTTCTCAAGTGCTCCAAGACCATACTGGCCAAGATAGAGACGGGCGAACTGGACCCGGAGCGCATTGGCAGCGGTATACAGTACGGCGGAGCTGCGTTGCGTAATCTGCAAACTCGACAGCGAAGCATCAGCAAGCCGGACTGCACCTGCCGCGTGTAGAGGCCACAAGGAGTATCCAACAATATCTGTGTGCTAGATTAGTTGAGCGAACATTAATCTCATTAATAACTATGAAATTTAGTTTATATATACGTGTATGTGTATGTCTGTACCCCGCCTTTTAATTTAATTTTATAACAAGGATTGTTTTTATGAAATCTGCTGTGCAATTTGTAGCATTCCAATTGAGAATCTGAAATTCAAATCAAACAGAAATTGTTCGTTTCGTTCGATTGTCGTAACTTTAATTGCTGAATTAATTATACATATATACCACTATGTTCCCCCCTGTTACTTATGTAAATTGTAAGCACTTTGAACACCCCTCGGTGGCTGCATTGACTAAATCCCGTAACACTTGGGGATCAATTAGTGGAAAACAATGCGCCCAGCATTTTGTAAATAAGCCAAGTCGCAAATTGTAAAGTTATGCACGCAATAAATAAAACGCAATTTAAAAAATATTTTTTATTGATAACATATTGAGTTATATAAACAATAGTAAAAAGTTTCTTGCCAATATATTACGATTACACGTCGGTAATCATCATCAGGGCGAATTATTTTACACTGCTATGATCTTAACTCCACGTCAAACAGAGCAGACGTTTAAAATAATTCGCCCTGATGATGATTACCGACGTGTAATCGAAATATATTGGCAAGAAAAACTTGGATGTCCTTGTTTCAATTGTAACTTTGTCAACAAACTGGACTTATAGATATCCAACGTCAAAAGACAGTAGAACAAAATTAATAATACGCTTAACGTGTGAAAAATTAAAAATAGTTGCTGTGTAAAAAACAATTGTTCGGAAAATCGCGCTATTCTTCGCATTTGGAAAGTTTTTGAAGCGCGTGTTTGGCAGATGCGAGCTTGGCTTGTTGGCCATTGCCACCAAAGCCGTGGACCTTGATGGTCTTCTCCATGCAGATGAATTGGCAGGACACCATGCAAATACCCTGCTCCATTACGGGTTTCGAAAAGATTGGGTTGGCCACCCTGTGCTCGTAGAGCTGGCGAATGGGATTCAGCGGCACGCTTCTGCTAAACTCCAGAATTTCGGGCTCAAACAGTTTATAGACCACCTCCCAAGTGCGACTGAGATCACGGCAGTCAAGATAAATGGCAGCTATGAGGGCTTCCAAGACGTCACCCAACGCCTTGGGAACATCAACATTCTCGGACATATTAAATTCGCCCTTAACGGGGCCATCCTTATGCTTGGTCTCTTCAGTTAAGATTACTTGAGATTGGCGCATCTGGAGCTCATCATCGTCGGGATCAGCAGGGTCCATGCAAACGTCGCTCTCCTCCATCAGCACGAGCACCTGATTGGTAACCCGATGATTTTGCGATTCCTGGAATCGCACAAACTTCTGTATGGACTCGGACAGCAGCGCGTTCTCGGACAGGATAAAGAAATGGATGCGATGGCGCACACAAATGCAGGCGAGCGTTGTATTGTTCACCAGAGCCGAACGCAAATCGGTCAACTCCCCCGGAGTCTTGCGTGTGTGGTGCTCGAATATATAGGCCGAGATCAGGAAATCCAATATAGCATCGCCGATAAACTCCAGCTCCTGATAGCAGCCGGTGATGCGATTCGATGGATACGAGGGATGCGTCAGCGCCTGCAGCAAATAGCTGTGATCCCGAAACTCATAGCCAAGATTATGCTCCAAGTACGGATAATTGATCAGAATGCTTTCCACCTCGCTCTGCGAGACATTTGCACGCATTCGAGCGCTGCCCAACTGCAGGTCCAAGAGGTTCGTCAGCGGCTTGCCAACGTTCGACTGGCAAATGCCAAAGTATTCCAGCATGCGAAAGCCATGATGTAGCCCATAGTTCTTGACAATAACGCCCAGCAGGGCCTCCAGCGTGTCGGCAACCATTTTATTGGGCATGCACAGCTTGTTCACACAAAACTCAACATCCGCACTGAAGTCCGTGCCGGCGTTGGGACCAGCGGCAGCCTTACAGCCGCTAATCAGATTGGTAATCTTGCTGTTTTCACAGCACCCATTGCCGAACAGCTCCTGCTCACTGATGGTAATCTTGCGCAGATTCTGTGGGCCAATTAGGGACGCCTGTTGGGGATTCTCCTCCCACAAGCGGAGCACGTTCTGCGGCAGACTGACGCTGGGCGGCAGCCAGGTGTACTTGGGCGTGAATGGCCTGCAACAAATTTTGCTCGGTATATCGGTGTCACGCAGACAATACAGCAAGTTGCGATTGGAGACAAGCGTGGATTTGACCTGAAACCAAATGAGTACAGTGGGTTAGACGCATATGCATGATACGCAGTTAGTTATACTTCACCTGGGTGAGCACGCCCTCATTCCAGTCGGTATATCTGTTGGCCAGATAGAGCGAGGCGCTCAGCTTGAGGAAGCAGTCGCCGAGCAGCTCAAAGCGTTCCATATCGAAGACATCGACGCTGCGCGATGCGGTTATGGCAGCCAGAAATTCGCCCTGCTCTGCAGGGGTTATATGCTCATTCGAAATGCTGCGCTTCAGCACGGACAGCTCGAAGGATGCTTTGGCTCCGGCGGCTGGTGGAAGGGCGGGCAGGTGTTTGCCTGGGGAGGGCGTGGGGCGATCGTAAATGTTGCCTTCAAGCATGGCAAACTGATTCTTTTGCCACATTTCCATGTCATCTATATCCAGTTTGTCCAGGTTCGTTATGTGGCCCGAAGTGAAGTTGTAGTAATAGCGTAGCTCTACGGGGTACGTGGTCATCAAATTGCGATCTATGTCCAGCGGCTCCATATATTGTTGCCAGGGCATTTTCAAATCGGTTATATCCATCTGATCCACGGTCTCGATGGTCTTGGTGGGCAGCGGTTCGAGCACCGAACGTGGCTCCTCGTATTCATCCACCACGGGATTGCCGTTGTGATCCACATTGCGACGCAGCGACCAATCGATCTCCAACGGTTTCGGCCTGTAGTCGGCGCCATTGCCCTTCACTTGATCCAATCCCAGATATTTGTTGAACCGCACACGCAGCACCTCCGCATGCAGCATGTACTGCAGGCGATGCAATATGCTGGGCAACTGCATCAGTTTGATCCACAATGAGCCGGGAAATTGGAAATTGTGACAAAGCTCCGGAATGAGTATTACCTTTGAGCGCGCCCACCTTTTCAAGGATGTTTTGGTCTTCTGTTGAACGTAGAAGTTCAATTGACTCGACAGTTCGCGCACCTCGAGCAGAAACTGTTCTTTATGCGCCACATCCTGAATAAAATGACCATACTTCGTTACCGTGAAGTTACAATAGCTGATGCTCTTATTACTGTCCTCCATCAGACTGTGCGAGTTTAAATCCGTGCGCACTTTGGTCACGACCATACGCTTCTCCTCATAATTGGCGTACCATTGCGTTATGATCGTGCCCTCGAAATCCTCTGGACGAGCTGCCGGCATTGACTGACGCTGGGCGTAGCTGATGGCAGCTGGTTTGGGGAGCATTTGAAAACGTTGGATAAGATCCCAGTCCAAGCCATTTCCACCGGGCAGAGGCGACAGAGGCACAACCAGAAAGGAATTCTCCTTATTGCGCCGATCAAACACCAGAAAGGGATGCCAAATTCGCAGAATATCCCGGAATACCATCACATGGAAGCGCTCCAACTGCGCCATCTGCTCCTGGCTCTCAATTTTTAATACCCTGGGCTCATCTGCCACATACACATTCATCGTGCCCTGGTGATTGAAAAGGGGCATGGACGCCAGACGCGGCAGTCGATGTCGCAGCAGCAGCCCATAGTTACCAGGTGCTCGGAGTGCATCGTAAATGTGGGCGGTGTAAACGTCCCTCTCAAAGCCGGGCTCTATGGTTATTTCATAAGCATAACAGATATCGCCAACACGGGGCATGGCATCGTAGAACTCAGCGGGGAATCCCATGTTGTATCTCTCGTCCTCTTTGGCGATCTCTCGACTCTTGCTCTTGAATGTCACTGCAGATGCATGAATAAGGCGTGTCGTAAGTAAACATAAACAAATACTAATTCTCTATATTTTTTTTATAATATCTATTTACCATCGTCCCCGTACTTCTGCCAGTGGTCAAAGTGATCGTTGGCTATCTCGGCGAGGCGCTCATTGACGGTGGTGGGCAAGAACCGTTCATTTAGTTCGCCCAACTGGTACAATTTGATGCAGGCATTAAATGCCGCCGAAATCTTAGCCGTGCCAGCGCTGGCCATGGGATTGCTCTATAAGAAAGGAACATGCAATGACATGACAAACGATAAGCCTGTTGTAGCCTTACGTAGACGGTTTCGCGCAATGCTGAATTTAGCGGCAATGTGAGCGATACAATTTGCTTTGATTGCCACAAGCGTGTGAGCTTCTGGCGTTCTTGCGGCTCGAGTAGTTGAAACCATGGCAAGACAATGCCGAAGGCATCTGTGGGCATTTGTTGGCAATACCGATGGATCAGGGTTAAGGCACTGCTGGCCAGGAGAATGGCGCCGCTCTCATTGACATAGGGCGCTATCTCATCCCGGAAATGTTCACTGATTTCATTCATCCGCGGCTCAGCACGGTCCAAGACGCGGTACTGTAGATAGTCTGCAATTTCCTTGTGCGCCATGCGATAATCTCGAATTTTCATTGTCATGCTGTGCTTGTCCGCATCCGAGGTAAACATCACAAACTCGGCGTCCTTCTTTCGTGCTCGACCCTTGGTCTGCACATACATATTGAATGTTTTGAGTGCATCGAGCACAATCACATAGTTACAGGCCTGAACATCGATGCCCTCCTCCAGCACGCTCGAGCAGATCATGAAATTGGCCTCGCCGTCACGAAATTGTTGAATTGCCTGAAACAACAAACCAATGTGATTCATTCAAACCATTCGTTATTCTAAAACGCTCGAACGTACAGTCTTTTGCCAACTTGCTTCCAGCGCCGATTCGAAGTCCATCGCCATGCCGTTTCGCCCAACCATAAACTGGGGGAACAGCACATTACGCAGCTTTGGAACGGCTTTAATGTAGTTCATCAGCAAGCCGTAGATGCATTTGCAGGTATAACGACGCTCTACGAATACCAGACAGCAAATATCTTTTGGGTTCTTGTCGCTAAAAGTGGTTTTCAAATATTGCAAAAAGGTCTGCACTTGGGGCGTTGAGAAATTTAGAATTATATCTTCGGTATTCAGATTGGCATTTGGCATATCATCATCATCGAAAGTATCTATAATTTTTTGTAAAATCGAATGCCGTACATGATCGCAGAACACGGAGGTCACTTGATACAACTTCTTCAACGCGACCGTCTCAGCCTGTCGCCGTTTGATTTCGAATTCTGTCATTAAGGAAACGATGGCAATCGAGCCCGCATAGATGCCGTAGGTTTCGATTTGAAACTTAAAATCCTTCAGCAATGTCTTGATGGCGCCCTTTTTACTTGGCTCCTTTGCCACCCGCATCCCCCTCGACATACGAACGGGCTGAGTGCCAATGCACATCTGGTCCACCTTCTGTAGAAAGATGTTCAGAAGAATGCCTATTCTATCGATCAGCTCAAATTTTTGTAAGCAGGGTTTGAACGCGACGAGACTCTCCTTTGGCTGTGTCGAATAACTGGGCGAATATGGTAAAATAGCTGGCATTAATAGATATTCATAATACTTAATATATACAATATAGTTGTGTGATGCTTACAGCATTACATTCTCCAACTCTTTCGTATCCTCTACGGTAATTATATTGCCGCGATAGGTTGTCTCCAGTTCCTTTAACTTCTTCATAACGTTACTGATATCGCCCTTGATTAGAACTCCGGTTAAGCCTACAACTCGCGGCAATGGTGAGCCTGGCGGCACCATCAAGAAAAGCCGCATAAACTCATGATAGGGATGCTTCCCAGTACCATGATGGCATTCATCTATTATAGCAATGCTCACCGAACTCAATACCATATACTTTTGCAAGAATAGATTGAGAATAACCTGAGCTGTGGCCACAAGTACCTGCAAATAGCATAACGGTAATTAAACACGTGGATATTAAACGAGTAAGGACGAACTACAATCGAACGTAACCGACAGTAGAAGACCCTGTACTTTTTTTTAAGTGATTAATAAAATTACCACAAAATTGTGTCTCTAGCTCTTATGGTTGCTGAAATCTGACAGACAGACACCACCCCCCTCTGCTTAGTGCCGCAAATTGAATGTGACATATCTTCGCTGTTTCTTATCCGATTGTAATTTACAGCCTTGTTGGAGAATGCCATAGAGGGGAAGAGGGGAGGTTTATAAAATCTAAAGCGACTCGATATGCTTACTGAATAGGAGAACCTAAGTACACAATATTTTCTCTAGCCTTTAAAGTTGCTGATTTCTAGACGAACAGACGGACATGGCTATATCGACTCAGCTCGTCCTCCCGAATTTGTGGGTCATACCACGAATTTTTCTTCGCAATGACTTAATAGACCTTACTTTTTTCAAGCACAGGCCTCTCCCCAAATCAACTCACCTGCTTGTCTCTGATCTCATCCTCCCATTTACCACGCTGCCAGTTATCCGTGTCCTGTTCGCCGCAATAGAATCCCACCTTGAAGTTCGTAGAGTTCCGCACGTACACCGCCTGCTGACGAGCCAGTTCGACGGTATTGCAGAGGAACAGCGCTCGCTGTCCGCCGTTCTCGATTGATCTGCATGGTGTAAACAAAAAGCGGAGATTATTCTCTCAAGTAATAAGCGATTGCAGCTGGCGATGACTCAGCGGAAACTTGAGTTCAGTTTTCCGATGCATGCAACAGTCAAAAATTTATACACTATAATGGCGATGAAAATGTAAGAATTATACCAATTGTTGTTATAATTATTTTTTTTTGTAATAATTTAAAATTGTTTGTTTTATTTTTATAGTATACTATTACTATAATGTAGTAATAATAATACTTGTATATAACAATAATGGAATATCAATTTTGAACTTATTTAAATGTGCCTTAAAGCCTTATCGACATTATACTGTATCTGTGATTTATGATGATACTAACTTGTCGAAATTCTGGGAGAAGCGTTGAAGGGCCAGGATGGCCACGTAGGTCTTGCCTGCCCCAGTGGGCAGATAAATAATGCCATTATGATCTTTAATGTAGTCGGCGAGCCTCGATTGATAGCCGCGCGGCTAACGAAATTGGAATACACATAAATAACATAAATATAATTTATATACACATATATTTATCCGGCTTACCTTCATTTCGGTTTTTTCCATTGTTTTTCGCTTCTGGACTTTTCAATGCACTCAGCAAAACTGTAATTTGATATTGCTATTTCATCAGAGTCGCTTGTTGATCTGACGTGGCACTTTGCTTGCAACCAGAAATATAAATACTGGGGATGTACCGATAACCACGATTCTCTCCTACTTTTTTAAGTTAAAATGTGTGCGTGCTTTTCCTCTCGATTTACCGTTGACAGCTGGCCCATGTGCTAATTTAATATGTTTACTCTGGAAAAGGCAGCCACATTTCCAGTAAAATTACTTGGGAACTAACTATTCACACAATAAAATCAAATTAAAAATATCACAATTTGATTGCTTGAGCAACAGAACACAAATCATGTGTGCCCGACTTAGGAAAACCAAAAAATAATCCGATATCATTCAAACTATCGATTGATATTCTTGTGGCGATATTCGTGTTGTTAATACGCTGTTTATACTGAGTGATGCATCACAAAATGGATTATTCCCGCAGCGTTTTCCATAAGCCCTCTGTGTGTAGATGTGTCTTGCCTAGTATTTCAATACAATTTGGTATAGGCTTTTCCATGGCAAACAGCTGTTTATTAATGTTAATAAATTTAAAAATACCCCCAAATAAAATATGACTCAAATGAAAATATGCGAAATGAATAATAAACGCAAAAAACGTGATTGGGCCGATGCAACATTATTTCCAAATGCACCATTTTAAATATTGTTACTATTCTGAAAAGCGCGTTCAAATCAAGAAAAATAAATTACTGCAAATCGATAGTTGGTCAATCGATTGCTCAGGGGAATTCAATGGCTGCGTTCACGGCCGTTGCGCTCCATGGAGCGATAACTCGATAAATTTTTACATCTTCAAATTTAAACAGCTGTGTTCGCTGCATGGAGCGATAATTTTATCCAATGGAGCGCAAAAATTTTATGCTACATGCGCTCCACGAGATTTTACAGTTATGCCACATTTAGGGTTACAATTTTCGGCAAAATAATCGTTATCGGTTAATCGCTCCATGGAGCGCAGCGGCCGTGAACGCAGCACATGGCTGCGTTCACGGCCGTTGCGCTCCATGGAGCGATAACTCGATAAATTTTTACATTTTCAAATTTAAACAGCTGTGTTCGCTGCATGGAGCGATAATTTTATCCAATGGAGCGCAAAAATTTTATGCTACATGCGCTCCACGAGATTTTACAGTTATGCCACATTTAGGGTTGCAATTTTCGGCAAAATAATCGTTATCGGTTAATCGCTCCATGGAGCGCAACGGCCGTGAACGCAGCCAATGTTTTTGTCAGGCGGCCCTGGTCGTAACAACCCTGCTCTTGTGAAATATAAGAAATTCGTCATTTCATTTGCTTGCAGTTGAAATTAATTATTCTTTATTCAAGTACCTGCGACAAAAACAATGTCCGTAAACGAAACAAACCAAACACTGAGCACAGTATAAGCCAAGGGCCAGTAAACAAACCAAACGCGTGCGTCTGCAAACAACAGTTGTGGGCTTTGCAGAACAACAACAGCAGCAGCAACAACAACAACAGCAGCAGCAGCAACAACAGCAACAGCAACAATGGTTGGAGTTATTGATGATTCGCAGCTGTTTTATCCGTTGGGCAGCCGCATTAAAATCGGTAATAATTACGGCACCGTCAAGTACGTGGGCGAGGTGGGTACAAAGAAACTTCCCTTTGCACATTAAATAATATAAAATAATAATAACATCAGGTATGCGGACACCTGGGCACGTGGCTGGGCATTGAGTGGGACGAGGGGATGCGGGGCAAGCATAACGGCATTGTGGATGGCAGACGCTACTTCCAGACCCAGTTGCCCACTGCGGGCAGCTTTATACGTCCTGGCAAGCTGGGGCCCTGCGCCTCGCTGGAGGATGAGGCGCGTCAGCGTTATCTCAACTACGAGTCGAGCAATGTGGACGCATCGTTGATCCGGGAGGCGCAGGCCTCGTTGCAGGCCTCCCTGTTCGAGGTCGTGGGCATGGACAAGATCGCACGCAAGCAGAGCAGGTTCGAGCAGCTGACGGAGATCAGCATGGACGAGACGCCAGTGAACGCGGCTGGCCACCTAAGGGACCTGACGCACCTGACCACGCTCAACGTCAGCCACACGCTCATCTGGAACTGGGAGATCGTGGCCAGCATCACGGAGCAATTGCCCATGCTCAAGCACCTGAACCTGAGGTCAGTAACCAGTTAAACAAATATTTCACACATATTCTGTGAACCGTTTTATGCAAGCTCTGATATATTTTCATATGAATGTAATTATTGTTTGATACTTCCACAGCTCCAACCGGTTGGTGTTGCCCTCGGAGACACAGATCAGCCAACTGGAGCCAGCCTTCCGTCAGCTGAAGCACATCAACTTGAGCAATTGTGGGCTTACTGATTGGCAGGATGTGATGCAGACGGCCCTGCTCTGGCCGGACATTGAGAGTCTTGGCTTGCAGGATAATTGCTTCAGTCAGCTGTCTGCGGTGGACTGCGAGCGCATCTTCAGGCAGCTGCGAGAGCTCGACCTGCATCGCACGAAGATAATGGACTTCGATCAGGTGTGCAAACTGGCTAATATACGGACACTGCGCGTGCTCAATCTGATGGAGAACGGCATTGAGCAGCTGCAGTTGCCGGAGTGCGAGCCGCACTCCAAACTCAATATGTTTGTGAGCCTGGAGCAGTTGAATCTATTGCATAATCCCATATGGAATGAGGCGGAAGCGTTCAACGAACTGGACAAGTTGCCGCAGTTGAGGCGTCTGAGCAAGACACCGCACTTGAAATCGAACTTTGACGAAATGTTTTCCAAGGCCGTAGCTAGCATAAGTGGCTTACAGTTTGTTAATAAGGCAAAGGTAACGCCGGAGGAGAGGCGTGGCGCTGAATACGATATATGGAAGAAATACGCCCTCGACTGGCTGCAGGCAACTAAATTGGGCGCAGATGCTCTGCGTGAGTTCTATAAGAAGCATCGCACGTATCTCTTGCTTGTTAACAGTAAGTTTCACAATGTAATATATTATTTTTAGACCCTTTACTTTAAATAACTGTAACACCTAGAAGAAAGCGATATAGCCATGTCCGTCTGTCTCTCTTGTATGTCCGTCTATATGAACACCCAGGTATCGCAAACCTTCCGAAGCTAACCGCAATAAAACCATAGCAGCCTTAATTTTAAAGCTGCAGACCACTGTAGCCTAAAACATTCTATATTAGTGCTGTAAATTGCATTACGATCGGATAAGAAACAGCGAAGATATGTAACACGCAATTTGCACGATTTTGTAAAATGCCTAGTGGATATTCGATAGTGCATAGCTTGTATCTGTATGTGTGTATTTTTTTAAACACAGGGTTTCCTACTGTCGCTAACGTCCGACTGATCTATTTCGGCATTACTGGATTCATTATTAATTTGATTCTTACGTTATCTTACAGAATATGGATCGCCAGCAGACTTTGTACCGCGCACACAAACCAAGCAGTCGAATCTCATCAAAGTCCGTATACTTTACCAGAAAACGGGAGAAATTTGGGAAAAGAAAGTGCCGCGTATGATTACCGTGCAGACATTGCAGGGACTGGTCATGAAGCGCTTTCATCTAGCTGGAGAAGTGCCCCGACTTTGTTACGTTGACGCCAAACACCCCGAACTGATCGTACCCCTGGATAATAATGCCAAAACTCTGGATTTTTACTCAGTGCAAGAGCTAGACACAGTGTTGGTTCAATAATTCAAGTCTTGGGTTGTCAAATTTTATTTGGTATTATATTGTAGTAATTTAGGCTGCTGCAAAGCAACCACAAATTTAAAAGTGTATGCTGAATTATCAATTATACTGTGACATTTTTTATGCCTCTTTTGCAATTCAAAATTAATGTTAGCTTTCTAGGCTCTTAAGTTAATAATTCTTCTATACATTCGGAATGTATTTATATAGTTATTGTTCTGTTAAACAAACTAAAAACTAAACAAAAGTCCTTGATTGATATATTAATTGAGGGAAATATGGCAAGCACAATTTCCACTTAAAAAATAAATAACAACCAAAAGTCAATACATAAAATTCGATAGTTTGATTTAAAATAAAATTGCAAAAATAGTGTGTGGAGTCTACGCTCTCAAGCTTTGCCAATAAGAGAGCGCTACATACACCCACTTCAACCAATGAGCTTTTGCTGCGTGAAGAGTAATACAACAGTATATATCTATGAATGTACAGACGCTGATCATAAATGTTTTTAATTAAGAATGTACTATGTTTTGGTTTTAGAATTTGCGCCAATTAATAAAACACCATTCGTAGTGAAATTGTGCTCTTTGTGGCAACCGTGGTTGCAAGTATCGCACAGACATAACGATATATCGATAAATGGGTTTCTCTGTCAATCGAAGTGTTGCCCAGCCGCGATGCGCTGCTATTTGTTAATAAATCCGTTTAAATTGCTGAATAGCAACAAAAACGCACTCTTCTGCTTGCGTCATTTGTCTGCCTCCACGCAGAACAATGAGAAACCGGCTGAGGTGCCACTGCCACCAATGGCCACAGAGGCGACAACAGCCGACAGCAGCAAATCGCAACAGCAACGATCGCTGCATATAGCCGTAATCGGGGTGCCCAATGTGGGCAAGAGCACCTTCATCAACAACATAAGCAACCACAGGGTGAGCGGACGCCAGTCGGACGCAACCGACAGTGGAACACCTGTACCTGTACCTGATTATTATAATTAATACAAAGTAGTTATTATATATAACAGCTAGAGCAGCTGTTTTGGTAATTTTTGATAGGCTGATCAAGTTTATTTCAAATGTTGAGTGCCACGCCCCTGCCGCCCAGTATGACCATAAATAGAATACGTTGACCAATTAAAGACATACAAATTTATCTACGTAAATTCTATCTTCTATGAACTGTAGAGATAACTAAAATCTATCAAATATTTTTGAACATAAAAGTATAGAACATTGTTATTCGGAATATACACTCTCTGATTGTAGGTGTGCCCCACATCGGCCAAGGTGCATACAACGCGCACGGCAAACACGGCGATTTGGACAACGGGACAGACGCAGCTGGTGTTCTACGACACTCCTGGGCTGGTGACACAGCGGGAAATCCGCAAGCATCATCTGGAGCAGAGCTTCAAGAGCTCTTATCGGCATGCCGTCCAGCACGCTGATATGATAGCTGTTATGCAGGATGCGTCCAATGGCTGGACGCGCAAGGAGCTGCATCCCACGGTGATGGATACGCTAAAGGCCTACGCGCAACTGCCAAGTGTTCTGATCCTTAACAAAATCGATGCTCTGAAGTCGAAGCGTGTGCTGTTGGATTTGATCAAGACCCTGACGAACAACACGCTCCAAGGCAGAGGACAGCGCAAGGCGAAGCCATCGACTGAGGTGCAGCCAATAGCCGAGGGCACGGAGTTGAAGCAGCGAACAACCAGTTGGAGTCACTTCAACGACGTGTTTCTGGTGTCTTCCTTGACGGGTAATGGCATGCCAGAGCTGCAGGATTATCTGTTGGGCTCCGCCAAGCCCAGAGCATGGAAATTTGCGGCTGATGTCCACACGGAGTCCACGCCGGAGGCGTTAATCGTGGAGAGTGTGCGTGCCCGCTTGCTGGATTACCTGCCTCAGGAGATACCCTACAATCTGAAGTGCGAACTGGAGTATTACAATGTAGAAAAGCGTACGTGCAACCAGCATTCTTCCAGACATTCTCTGTAAAAGCCTTTCTCTCGGTTTCAGATGTCGTCTACACATCCGTCTTGGTGCAGTGTCCAACGAGTCGCATTGAGAAATTGATCTGCGGGGAGTCGAATGGCAAGTTGCGACAAATCACTGAGCGGGTTACCTCTGATTTGGTGGAGATGTTCGGCCTGGCAGTCTCCTTAACCATATCCACAAACTCCCCCAGCAAGCGGACAGTTTGAACAACTTCTTGTTGAGTTTTTAATGTTAATTATAAATACATATTTAAAATGCAAACGTTTAAATTCTGTTGTAGGAATTCGCTTCTCAAGCATAGACTTAAATTCGATCAGCAAGGTCGCTTTGGTACTACTTTGGTACTGCGGTACTAAAATTCTTTATCTTTCTCTCTATCGACGCTGTGAATTTCATTTTAATTCGGATAATAAACAGAGAACATTTATCCCAAGAGTAGCTTTAACTTTTAATGCAACTTATTTTAAAACTTAAACTTAGTTTGTGACTCCTCTGTCGACTGGTAGTTCGCAATAAATAACAGTAGACTACAACGTTTAATTTGGCAATTTACAACAGTTTCAAGTGAGCAACAAGTTTGTCGAGATCCGCAGCTGAAGCCGGTCCCAAACCCAGCACCGTTGCCGTGCCTGCCTCCAGCTGAGTGCGTCCCGCATCCCGGACCAGCGCCACGACCACGCCGGACTCTTGGGCCTGGACTTGCAACCGGGTGAGCTGCTCATAGTCATCCACTCGCAGCACAATCTTGGGCTGCCCCATGCGGCACCAGGTGCGCAGTACTTGGCTCTGTGCCTCGCTGCCACGGGAGGCGTGCTGATAACACATGATAGCCGCGTGGGCGCATTGGGCTGCCGTCTTGCCCTTGCTCATCTTGAGGTCGCCGCGCACGATAAGCGCCAGTTTTGTTGGTATTGTTGTTGTTGATAGCGCAGCGACCTTGGTGCTGGCTAGTTTCTGTATGATCTTACTTAACATCTGCGTATTTTTTGGTCTGCTGCTCAATGTATTTCTGCATGCACGCCTTGAACTCCTTCACCTTGTCCTGGCACAGGCGCCAGTCGCCCGTCTCCCCGATGCACTCTTGTACCTTGTAATGCAGCTCAATGCAGCCGGTCTTCTTCAGCATTTGTTCAACAGGGTCTTGTTCCACAGCCGACATTTTAATCGGGGGTTTGAATATTATGAAAGAGCCCCGTCGCCCAGCAGATGACAAACGTGCGCCGCAAATTGTTATCGATGCTTAGCAGGCGATTGCCAATCGATACTTGAAGCGGGCAAGTGCAAGTTATCGTATATATTCAAAAAGTTTAATTGAAACTTAACTCTGACTTACCTAATTCTCGCTAGCCGAAGTCTTCTTGCTGGCCGAACTCTCGCTGTCTAACTTTTGCTGCCTAAGTCTTGCTGGCCAAACTTAAACATAAAACGCAATAAAAATATATGTTCAATAATATTTAATAATCTATGTATGACAAACTTAGAAGAGCCAACTAAAATTAATTGCTGTAACTCGGTATTTTGAATATTATAAAAGAGTAAATATTCACAAAGTGTGGAGAAAAACATGGTATGTATATATTTTTTTTTTTCAAAAAATGGATTTAAGATTATATTTATAACCATGGATCATAAACCTTAAAAATATTTGGAAGTAAACTGCTTTAAGAATTGTTCAGTTAGTTTTGCGCAATATCCTTCAACTTTTCCTCACGTTGTTTCCTCAGCAGACATTTGTTAAACACATTGGCAAAAGTATAGGGCAATTCGCCACGACACGCCAGATTTCCGAGCTTATGAAGAGCGCTGAAATCCTTGCAATTGATAAGATCATCTCCATTGCAGTCCTGTCCGTATTTATACATATAATTCTGTACCGTATCGGCGGCGCAATGCGGATCATTTACACAGTTGGTGAAGGCTGAAATTGTTTGCATTATCAGGCTAAATCGCATCAGTAATGATCATGACGAACCAACCTTTCTGGGATAATGAACTGTCGTTGGGCAATGTTATTTGACCCGCCTCCAACCAGTATCCCATGGTGATGCGGAAGATGCCGCATGCCCCGTTCACACAGATCTTGGAGGCGTTACAGCCGCTCATCGTCTCGCATAGACATTCCAGGCAATCTTCCGTGACGGGTTTGTTTACAACTGAATAGAACGAAAATTGAGACAGCCGGAGAAATCAGAGAAATAGCGAAACAGTTAGGCTGAATCGTAGTTAGTTTAGCATACTAGTTATAATCTGTATTCTATGGCAATAATCGTTGCAATAGAAATGCATTATCATAATTACAGTTCGTATACTGTGTATAGCGATAATTATCTCAGACACCAATTGCACAGTGGCGCGCAGTGTGATTTATTGGCTGCGAAAATGACAAGTGAGTTTTTGGAATTGAAAATTGCCGGCCATTGCATATGATAAATAAGTATGCAAATTTGATTTTGAGTTAGTATATTTCTAGAAAACAATCTATTCTATAAATATTTAGCTCACCCTCATCGGCTCTGCCATTATTCCAGAGCCCCATAAAGCCCCACAAACCCAATAGACTGAACAACATCAAGCGCTGAATCGTATACATTTTAATTAAGTTGCGATTAATTCACTTGTTGCCTTGATTTCTATCCGAGATGCTGTTGCCGGTAAGCTAAAGCCTCAACTGAGCGACTTTCAGCGTTATGGAGATGTATTAATAGAAGCCCGTATTAAAAAGGCGGAACTGCGCTCTATGAACTGTATTTAATTGGTCGCATCTGATTTGCTAGAATAAATAAAATGTATTACACCAGCCGCTAGACATATTCAAGTTTTTGGCATTTGATTTTTTTGTTGTTTTTGTATGCGTTGAATGCACTTCTTGAAGACGCTCTCGTAGTTATAGGGCATATCCGCCTGGCAGTTGAATGGGCCCATGTAGTGTATGGCATTGTAGTCCAGGCAATCCTCGTGCTCATCCTGGTTGCAATCCTGTCCATATTTCACCATATAGTTCTGCAATGTGTCCGCCGCACAATACGGATCACTTGCGCAGTTCTTAAATGCTACAAATATTAAAAAGTATTAACAGCAGTCGTTGCTGTCTCGCACATACATACAGCTATCTGATAAGGGTGAATCCCCTGCCACAGTTAGACGCCCCGCATCGACCCATTGATCCCAGGTAAGACGAAAGATGCCGCAGGCTCCGCTGATGCACACGGACGTAGCGTTGCAGCCACTTAATGCCTCGCACATGCAGCTCAGGCACAACTCCGTTATGGGTTTCTTATCCACAGCCCCGACACTGACTAAACCCAGAGAAATCGCCAAACCCAGATAGAACAATAGACTGCAGTTTTTCGCTTCCATTTTCCCAAACGATATTCAATGTTCAACAGTTACCGGGCTACTAAAACATTGCCATTCATGTTTGTTCTGTTTTATTCGATGTGCGAGCTTTCGAATTATATAGTATTATATATTAGATGGATAGTTAGCACTCGTATACACTTTTATATGTAAGATAAAGCCTTTGCAGCTGTGATTAATTCAAATAAAAACTGTACTAAATCAGATATAGTATTTTGTTTGGTTGCAATGCTTAAAACTTCCTACAAATATAATACACAAGATTGTAAAGATTCCGGTTAAGATAAGATCAAAAATATATATTGTTTTCAATGTGAATAGATCAGATCAGGAAGCATTATAATATAGAAACATTTGAAAAGATATTGATTTCTATATAGAATATAAGAGAATAGATGAGATAAGGAAGCTTGCACTGCTTAATAGATTTTACAAATGTAATATAGAAAGAATTTACAGATTTAGCTTTTGATTAGACGCTACCCCATTCAAATATATATTGTTTGTTTTGAATACGAATTGATCAGATAAGAAAACACTAGATGAGACTCTGGCTCACTCAAAGCCCTGCTCCTGATACTTCTCAATGCACTCCTCGAATGCGCTCTGGTATTTGTAGGACATTTCGCCCGTACACCCGTATCCGCCCAGCTGATGGATCCGGGCATAGTCATGGCAATCCATTTCGCCATCTCCATTGCAATCCTGATTGAATTTCTTCATATAGTTCTGAACTGAATTGGCCGCACACTGCGGATCGTTGGCACAGTGCATGAAGGCGTGTTCGGAATCCGGTTGTTCCCCATTTACGGTCAGTTTGTCGGCATCCACCCAATAGGCCCAGGTGATGCGGAAGATGCCGCAGGTGCCCTTTTCCGGACTGGTGCAAATGGCCGTGGCATTGCAGCCGCTAATTGCCTCGCAGATGCAGTTTAGGCACAGTTCCGTAACGGGTTTATCCAGCACATGACCTAGAATAATTTATTAATCAAGTGAACTAAAATTATCAAACAAAACTTACCCTGCCCACGCACCAAACAAAACGGCAATAAACAGTAGAATAACAAGGAAAATAGTCTTAAAATTTGCATGTTAGTAATAAAAACTACGGATTATTTTATGGAGTTTCCGTAAGCGTGTGCTAACACTGCCGTAGCTGAGACGTAAATGCAACAAATGCATAAAATCAGTAGTTAAATCTAACAACGTGCAGTCTATAATACCGGTTTCTTGGCTAACTGTAAGTGTTTAGCAAATCGATAAAAAGTTTGCTGTTAGCTTTGGCTCTTATACTTAAAAAATATAAGTTCACATAAAAAAATTGTCATTGCATAATGGAAGTAATTTATTTAACAGTTTAAGCAAACTAAAAATGCAAATTCCGCATAAATCGCACATTCAAAATTTCGATATTCGATATATCGATATTTATTTGCCTCCCTCAGTAGTGCGCCGGTTTTACAACAGATGGCGCATTGATACCTGTTGCAAGCAACGTCTGGCAGCACCCGTAAAACACAGCATCTGGCAGCACCGCAAAAGCTGGGCTTAACAACAAAACATTTAACAACAAAATAAATGCTCTCGTTTAACAAAATATAAATACTTGAATAATCCGCATTGATTGTTAATTATTTGTGATATTTGCTGCTTTGTTATGTGTGGTATAATCGCAACTATTACAACTGTCATTTGGTTCATTTTTCATTCGTGTTTGCGGCATATTTAAATTATCGATTGGCAACCGTTATAAAAAATGTATAGCATTTAAAGTTAAATATTTATTATTTTTAATTTTTATTTCTGCAATTAAATCTCAATGCTACAAAATGTTTGCTTTTTGCACAATTCCATACAAATTCCAACTCAAAAACTGCACATAAATTATTAAAACATATGATATAATAAGGTATATAGTAAAATCGGCGCTTAGCCCGATGTGCGCACATCCAAAGGCGAGTAGGTGGTCAGGCACTTGTCCAGCGTGTTCTGATACTGGAAGCTCAGTTCACCCGTGCAACCGTATCCTCCCAGCTTGTGTATGGCCGCGTAGTCGAAGCAGTCAATGCCACCATCTCCGTTGCAATCCTGTCCAAACTTCGCCATATAGTTCTGGATGGTGTTGGCGGCGCAGAGGGGCTCGTTTACACAGTTGGCATAGGCTGAAAATAGAGGGTATTCGGGAGGGAATATTATTTATTCGAATACAGAAATCCAGTAGAATAAAATGCTATGTTTAATTCTACTTTGTCAATTAGTCGACATTTAAATAAATGAATAAATAAATAAAATATATGGACGGGGCAGATCAGTCGGACGGAAGGCTACAGTCGGACTTAACCGACAGTAGGACACCCTTAACTTTGTATATATATAGTTTCATTGGGTATATAATTGTCTGTGGCATATCTTCAAAAGCTACGAGCATACCAAATTACAATTCTATAGCTTCAAAGCTGTGCTGTGGCTTTTTGCGATTAGCGTGGGAACTGGGAGAGGTATGAAAAATCAAAAACGAACTTGATTACTGATTACTGTATGGAAGAACCCAAATCCTGAATATGATGTCTCTAGCTCTTATAGTTGCTGAGACATGGCTATATTGGCTCAACTCGTCGTCTTGATATAGAATATATAGTCTCATTTTGGAGGCTACTTAACAGAGCCTTTTTGCTTTCTTAAAAATTTTAAAAATTATATAAATGGGCACTCACCTTGTTCAGATTGGGGACTCTCGTTGTTAACGGTCAGCTTGCCGCCGTCCGCCCAATAGGCCCAGGTAATACGAAATAGGCCACAGACCCCGCCGCCGCAGAAATGGGTCTGATTGCAGCCGCTGACGGCCTCGCAGATGCATCCCAGGCAGACCTCTGTTACGGGTTTATCTGGTATGAATACACAATAATAGCGAGATTAGTATATAGTTATATATACTTGTTTAGATTAATACGTAGAAACTGATAAGAGTGCACTTTCAGATGATTAAGTGACCTACAAAAAACAAATCGCTGTTAATAACGAGACAAGCTTTGGGTTTTCGAGAACATTGAAACAAAACTGGAATTATATACATATGTATGTATATACTGTATACTACTTCTCACATATTTCCCCACAGATGTCATCATCTTTTTTTATTAAACTGTAAACAAGCAAATAAATACATTTTTAAGGTGTAAGTATAAAAGTTAACATACTATCGTATCTATATAAATGTTATGGTTTTTTGTTTATGGAATATCTCATATTAAATTTTAAATAAATTATAAATTCCGATGCGTGTACGCCCATGAACCTGACGTATCGTTCCGTTCCATTATACCTGCCATCTATATTTCTGACAGCCATTGCCGAACTAGTTTTGCAACTTTCAATGGCAGCATCGCGGCTCCTACATCTTTCAAGATTATATATATTCTTCTTTGTTGTACTCTTAAGTAAAATTCAATACGCGAATGAGTCAATTTTGCCTTATCAAGACGCGTGATTTAAGCAAATTGCGATATTCGATTCTGGTTAAACTGTGTCTCGGTAAATGCATAGTTTTTCACAGTTCTCCAAGGTTACAAAACCTGGCGTAGGTGCGTATAACTCTTGTTAAGTTAACGTAAAATTGTAATTTTAATTGACATGCAAGGCAAGTTCCATTTTATTGTTCGTCCCATGCTGTAATCTCACTAGAATACTAAAAAGAAGAGCTACAGTCGAGCGCAACGGATGTCCAGATTGCCCTATGCTTGTTTTCTTTCACAAACTATATATTTATCTTCTTTATCACGCCAACGGATTGTCCGATTAAGAACCTGTCTATCGTTCTGGACCCTTGGGTTTCAATAACTCTAAGAGCTCAACAAAGAAGGTATGCAAAAAATAATTTTCATGCTTCAGATCTGTCGCTCTCTAGTATCAGAGCAGCTGCCTAAACAGTAAGAAGAAGCATTGCTGTAGGCTGTTTTAACGTAAAGTGCAGAGTATTTAAAAGTCGGCTGCATCCTACTGATCGGCTACGTGCTCACTGATTATGTTTTGATTTTATAGACACGCGTCTGTTCTTTAATTTCTTCTCTAATCTCACAGTGCCAGGGTTCAGCGAACCTTTAAGCAATATTTTACGTTTCTATTAATTAAATAGGTCAAAATTTGAATTAATTCCAACTATACACCAGTCCAGCACGTCTAATTAGTTGCGCTGACTAACAGCAATATTTTATTAATTATCATATAATTATAAAATATATTCCCAGTTGCAAATACAAATTGTAGCTTATCAAACATGAAGATATCTTGATAAAAACTACGTCATGGGTTAATATAGGTACTTAGCAAAATGTCACATCACGAATTGGGGCTTTTTCCCGGATAGAATTAATGAAAACAATGGGAACACGTTCTGACGATGGACGTGTGGAAATTCTCCAACTTCAAGTTTCTGTGTAATCATTGATTAATGTTATTTGTTAACTTATGCATATTACAAGTCTTGTAAGTTGTGCATATTTATTTAGTTAAGTTATTAACTTTGATTATTTCCCGATTGAGCTGCATTAGCCTTAGTTCCGCTTTATGTAAGAGCTAATTAATATCGGAAGTATTTACTTGGCAATGTAATCGGAATCGTCGGCCAATGCAACTCAGTAATGGGAAATTTAATGAACTGAAGCAATAAAACTATCAAATCAAATAAAAAACTCTTTTGAATGGATGAACAAATAGCTTGAATTCGATACATCTGAACGATTAATAACAACGTAACCTGCTCGCATCCGTAACAAAAGAATCTTGTATTTCTACGTTTGCTAATTAATGTTAATGAAATGCACGAATATCGGTATTTCCATTCCCAGTCGCAGTCAAACATATCTTATTATTATATCAGACCAAGAACCGTAGTCCCTCAGCTATACTTGACTCACTTTGCGCCTGTATCAGCACGGCTAATCCCAGGCAGAGCAATGCGCCTAGGGCCAAAGTGCAGCACAATTTGTTTCCAGCCATTGTAAATGCGATTTTAGGGTTCGAATTAAATGTGAATTCACAAAATAATAAATATTAATTAGCACGACGGACACACTCAAATATTTATACTGCTGAACCGCACGCTTCGGCGTCTTGCGAGTAACTAAGCTGCCTCTGGCTGAGCTTCGCTCTTTTGTCCAGCTCCAAAGCTTTCGCTCAAACGAAAAACTTTGCACACGAACTTGCGCGCTCAACCAGTGTTGGCAATCGCAGCAATGCAAGCTTAGCTAAAGTTAAACCTCGGCGTTGCCAATTTTTCGCTTCGCTCTGACGCCAATGAAATATAAAGCTCTTGCCTAGCTTCTCGTTGGCCGCACTCTTGCTCCCCAACTCTGCTGCCTTTCGCTGACTGAACTTTTGCTGCCTAGCTCTTGCTTGCTCAATTCTCGTTGGCAGAACTCTCGCAGGCCCAACTCTCACCGACTGATCTCTTGTTGGGCGAACTTCCACTTGCCGAACTCTCATTGGCCGAACACTCGCTGTCCGAATTCTCGCTGCCTAACTCTCGCCGGCCCAACTCTCGTTAGCCAAACGATCGCTGGCCGAACTCTCAACTGTCATATGTTAGGTTATTTTTTCCTGGGTATTCTAGTCTATTTTGTGGGTTTTAATGATTATTTCTTTTGAATAAGTCACCATTACATTTAAATAATAATACAGATGCACACCAATTGTTTCATTTCGCTTTGCTTAAGTTGGTTTCTTTATTAAAATGCTTGTTTTATGGCCTCAAGATGTTTAGATTTTGTTGAAGGCAGCAATGTCGACGGACTGAACAAAGTCCTCGAACTCCTCGATCTTCTCCTGCAGCAGATCAATGGAGACCTTGTCGTCCTCAATGACGCACATGATCTGCAGTTTGTTGATGCCATAGCCAACGGGAACCAGTTTGGATGCGCCCCACAGCAGACCGTCCATCTCGATGGTGCGCACATTTGTCTCCATCATCTTCATGTCGGTCTCGTCATCCCACGGCTTCACGTCCAGCAGCACCGAGGATTTGGCAATCAATGCGGGCTTCTTCGACTTCTTGGCGGCATAGGCGGCCACACGCTCCGCCTTCAGACGCTCCGCCTCGGCGTCCTCCTCGTCGTCGGAGCCGAACAGATCCACATCATCATCGTCATCGGCAGCTGGCTTGGCCGCAGCGGCCACAGTGGGCTTGGCGCCAGCACACTGGGGCAAAGCGCTGCCAGTCCAGGCAGAACGCTCGCCAGCCTCGAACGAGGCGATGTGACGGTACCAGCGGGCAACGTGCGGGAAGTCGCCGGCCGGGGCCTTGCCCAGCGCATCGAACACGGACAAATCGGCCTTAGAGGGTGCATAGCTGTTGATAAAAACAATCGTTAATATATGTAATTTTTATATCCCGAACCAGATGAAAATGGATAAAAAGAGGTTTAATAACTTTGAAAGAACATTCAACCATATGCAACAGGCAGAAGTAGTAGACTCCACAAAGTATATTTATTCTTGATCAGAACGACGAGTTGAGTAGATATGGCAATGTCTAATGTTTTAAATTATATTATTCAAATATAGCACACCGTCGGGTGCGTCCGACTGATCCGCTACGCCCATTCTGGTTTGATGACGACGTGGTGGTCGAACCTAACCTCACAATTCGGATGCACATGCTTACCCGCTGATGTAGCTGTTGTCGCCCAGGAAGTTGTTCAGTTCCTTGAGGCCCTGTGGGGTCTTGACATCACCGAAAGCCATTTTTATTGCGAAGATTTATTAATAAAGCCGCTTTAAAACGATTTGTACCGTGCGCCGAGCTGCGTCTGCGATGGGAGAGTATGTGCGAAAGAGCTAGCGATGTGCCGAAGCTCAACAACTTAACCGATAGACATCGATAAAAATAACTATCGAGCACTGCAACTCAGCTGCAGCGTTGCCAGCTTAGTGACTTTTAGAGTTCTGTTTATGCTTATAATACATGTTTTAAAAAAAAACATATTTATTTTTAACATGCTAATTGAATTTTATTATTTATGTATGTATAATAGTTTTTTTATTTCAGTATTTATTTATGGATATTTTGTATTTAAATCTGGCTGTTTCTGGCAACACTGCTCAGTTGTATCCGGTTGCTGCTGGCAGTCTGCTGTTTTATTGGCTTTATCGATTCAATAGTGCTGCGCTAAATTAATTTGCCAAAAATATACAAAACAAGCAAAACAGCAGAAAAAGGCATAACCGCACAGCTCAGATTATCGGAATTCAGCAAGAGTCGGGCGATTGGCAACAACAAGAGTTCGGAGAAGCGAAACACCCTGTGCGTGACGCAGTTATACAACATCGAGAGAGCTTGAGGTTCTCCGTTTGCTCCGAGTAGGCCTGGTCGGAAGCATCTAGACGGGAGAGACGGGAGGGACGGGAGCATCGAGACGGACGGGGGAGCGACAAACAAACTACGGAAAGACGGTGGCACAGGCGTTGAGAAGGTGCGTTCAGCGGTCCTACACGATTGCTATTTATAGCCAGACTATTGATTTCTTTATTTCCTTTCACACATTTAGTTCAGGGTCTCTCTGGGGGCGCATCGAGTGATTTCAAAATTTCACTTTCTTTCGGGCAACAAACATCTAAAAATTTGATCAGTATTGTATCGTCATGGTGGTCACAGCGTCGACGTGCCGCACGGAAACCGTCTTCGACTACAGCTGGATTCATGTTGTACGCGCGTACTGGAACCGCTATCCAAATCCTTCCAGGTGAGATTTACCGCTTTTTGAGTTTCTCCCAACGCATCAGCTGATCGTATTGCTTTCCAGCACCCATGTCCTAACCGAAGACACCATACAGCGGGAGGTACGCGATGGCAAGCTGTATTCGCGTCGTCTGCTGTCCAAGACCAATCCGGTGCCCAAGTGGGGCGCCCGGTTCTACAACAATCTGCCGGTCAAGATTGTGGAGGACTCGGTGTTGGATCCTGTTAAAAAAACGTTCACAACGTTCACCCGCAACCTGGGCATGAAGAAGATAATGGTGGGTGAACTTTGTCACACAGGGCGACTCAAGCTAAAAGCTCTGCCTCTCTACCTCTTTCCAGAAAGTAGACGAGGTGGTTATCTACAGCGAGCAGAAAGACGGTCGCACTTTGGCCGTACGTCGGGCGTACATTAGCTCCCAGGTGTTTGGGTTTTCGCGTGCTATTCGCGCTTTTGGCATTGAACGCTTCAAGATGAACGGGAATAAGGCGTCGAGTGGCTTTAACCATGTGCTCCGACGCATGTTTCCGCAATATCAGCTGTCGGCTGGAATAACTGGAATAACCGCAACGCAACAGGAAGTTTCCAACGCCGACCTTGTCGTAGCAACAACCAATCACAGCAATAATAACAACAACAACAACAACAGCAAAACAGAGACACTCAAAAGAACGGCAAAAGTTGGCTACGAATTTTGCAAATCGCATGCAAGCAAAATTGCGCAATTGTTCTCGGTCAGAAACTAAGATCTAAGATGTATTACCGAGTGGAATTACCGAAATTTCTCTGTACTGGCGCTGGTTTAGGGATAGACGGCCAATATCCATAAATATGTGTAGATGTATTCCAAAACACACTCAAAAAACAGCTGCATGTCATTCCGTGTGTTGAGCAGGGTTGAAGGGGATATAAGACTCAACATACCACTCACATCATCTCGCCACAATTCAAACGAAAATGTTATTGATACGACTGTACTCTGGCATTCTACCACTTGGGGTAGGAGCATTCTCATGCTCATGTATAAATTTGGTTTTTATTTAGCATATTGTACATATATTTTGTAGTAACTACATACATAAGACATAAACAAAGAAAATGCATCCGAAAAAATTTAGCGTTTTATTTAATCCAAACTGTTGTTTTTAGTTGCCAGTGTTACCAGAATTTTCAGTAAATAAATAAGCTAAAAAAATAGGGTAGCGGCTAAGTTCACCAACAAAATTATTGAAATTTTTTTTATTTTATTCTAGCTAAATTGAATTGTTTTTATACAACTAAATATTTAAGTGCAAAAACTTTTCTGGCAACATTTGTTTCGCTAGTTCATATAAGCAAAATTTTTGTTTATGTGAATAAAGTTCTCGTTCATATGAACTAAGTGCCTATTACGATCGTCACAAATAAACAGTTCCGATAATTTTTTATATTGTGATAATAAGCTGAACAGATGAAGAAAAAAAGATTTATACCTATCAGCATATTGGTAATATTCAATTTAAATCTACATTCAGCTACAAATAAGCTAAAATGGCAACACTGACCACACGCACAGCTGCGCCTAGCTCTCTCTCGCTCTTTAGGCCATTGCACGAACTCGAACTTGTTCGTTATCGGAACGGCTATCGATACATCGAACCTAACGCAACCCCGCAAACGCCACTTTTTCCCGCTGCTGCTCACGCATACAGACGCAGCCAAACGCTCTCCCTGTGGAAAATAAGTATTTCGGAAAATTCAATAATTTATTGTTTAGCAGCGTGCAACAATCGAGCATCATAACAAAATATGCCGAAAACAGAGACGGCTGCCGTGGAGGCCAACGAGGAGAACTCGGTAAGCGTTTATTTACGAAACTGGCAAAGTTTGCCAAATTTTCGCCTGCCAGACGCCGCATGCCGCTTGAGGCAAAAAAAAAAAAAAAAATGCGGCAGATGTTTGTTTGTTGTTGCATGAGGCAAGTACAAACTCGTTTTGTTACAGAATGAGACTACCTCGGAGGCGGCAACCAGCTCCTCTGGCGAGAAGGAGGCCGAGTTCGATAATAAAATTGAGGCGGATCGCAGCAGACGATTTGATTTTCTGTTGAAACAAACGGAAATCTTTACGCACTTCATGACAAATACCTCCAAGAGTCCCACCAAGCCCAAGGGCCGCCCCAAGAAGAACAAGGATAAGGACAAGGAGAAGGATGTGGCCGAGTACGTAACGCAATCAGATTTCCCAACAAATTTCTAGCTTAATTTTATTTCACATTCAGCCATCGACATCGCAAAACGGAGCAGGAGGAGGATGAGGAGCTGCTGGCGGAGGACACCACCACCAAGGAGATAGTGCGCTTCGATGCCTCGCCCGCCTACATCAAGAACGGCGAGATGCGGGACTACCAGGTGCGAGGTCTCAACTGGATGATATCGCTCTACGAGAACGGCATCAACGGCATTCTGGCCGATGAAATGGGCCTGGGCAAAACGCTGCAGACCATCTCGCTGCTAGGCTACCTCAAGCACTTCAAGTTAGTCGTAATTTTTAGCTGTTTATGCAATTTGCTTAACACATATTCTTGTGCAGAAACCAAGCTGGACCGCATCTGGTTATAGTGCCCAAGTCGACGCTGCAGAATTGGGTGAACGAGTTCAAGAAGTGGTGTCCATCGGTGCACGCCGTTTGCCTTTGGGGAGATCAGGACACGCGCAACACTTTCATACGCGACGTGATGCTACCAGGCGAGTGGGATGTGTGCGTCACATCCTACGAGATGTGCATACGTGAGAAGTCCGTGTTCAAGAAGTTCAACTGGCGCTACATGGTCATCGATGAGGCGCATCGCATTAAGAACGAGAAATCCAAGCTATCGGAGATCTTGCGTGAATTTAAGACGGCCAATCGTTTGTTGATCACCGGCACTCCGCTGCAAAATAATCTGCACGAATTGTGGTCATTGCTGAACTTCCTCTTGCCCGATGTCTTCAATTCTTCAGAGGATTTTGATGAATGGTTCAACACCAACACTTGTCTGGGCGATGATACGCTGGTACAGCGTTTGCATGCCGTGTTGAAGCCGTTCCTGCTGCGTCGCCTTAAGTCCGAGGTGGAGAAACGTCTCAAGCCCAAGAAGGAGGTGAAGATCTTTGTTGGCCTCTCCAAAATGCAGCGCGATTGGTACACCAAGCTGCTGCTGAAGGACATCGATGTTGTCAACGGCGCCGGCAAGTTGGAGAAGATGCGACTTCAGAATATTCTCATGCAGCTGCGCAAGTGCACCAATCATCCATATCTGTTCGATGGCGCCGAGCCAGGACCACCGTACACCACGGACACCCATTTGGTCTACAATGCCGGCAAGATGGTTATCTTAGATAAGCTGTTGTCAAAGCTGCAGGAGCAGGGCTCACGTGTGCTGATCTTCTCGCAGATGACGCGCATGTTGGACATTCTGGAGGATTATTGCCATTGGCGTAACTTCAACTATTGCCGCCTGGATGGTCAGACACCGCACGAGGATCGTAATCGCCAGATTCAAGAGTATAACATGGAAAACAGCCCAAAATTCATATTTATGTTATCGACACGTGCCGGTGGCCTGGGCATCAATTTGGCCACGGCTGATGTCGTCATTATCTATGACTCTGACTGGAATCCGCAGATGGATCTGCAGGCCATGGATCGTGCGCATCGTATTGGCCAAAAGAAGCAGGTGCGCGTCTTTCGTCTAATCACCGAAAGCACCGTCGAGGAGAAGATCGTGGAACGTGCGGAGGTCAAGCTGCGTCTGGACAAAATGGTCATACAGGGCGGTCGTCTGGTGGACAATCGTGCGCAGCTCAACAAGGACGATATGTTGAACATTATTCGCTTTGGCGCCAACCAGGTGTTTAGCTCCAAGGACACGGACATCACCGACGAGGACATCGACGTTATCTTGGAGCGTGGCGAGGCCAAGACGGCCGAACAAAAGGCCCAACTGGACAGCATGGGCGAGAGCTCGCTGCGCACCTTCACCATGGACACCAATGGCGAGGCGGGCACTTCCTCTGTGTATCAGTTCGAGGGCGAGGATTGGCGCGAGAAACAGAAACTGAATGCGCTGGGCAATTGGATTGAGCCGCCGAAGCGTGAGCGCAAGGCTAATTATGCCGTTGACGCCTATTTCCGGGAGGCGTTGCGCGTCTCCGAACCAAAGGCGCCCAAGGCACCGCGTCCGCCCAAGCAGCCCATTGTGCAGGACTTTCAATTCTTCCCTCCACGCCTCTTCGAGCTGCTCGATCAGGAGATCTATTACTTCCGCAAGACTGTCGGCTACAAGGTGCCCAAGAACACGGAGCTGGGCTCGGAGGCAACCAAGGTACAGCGCGAGGAGCAGCGTAAAATTGATGAAGCTGAACCGTTGAGCGATGACGAGATTCAGGAAAAGGAGACGCTGCTTTCGCAAGGTTTTACGGCCTGGACAAAACGTGATTTCAATCAGTTCATCAAGGCAAACGAGAAATACGGACGCGACGACATCGACAACATTGCCAAGGACGTGGAGGGCAAGACACCCGAGGAGGTGATCGAGTACAATGCCGTGTTCTGGGAGCGCTGCACCGAACTGCAGGACATCGAGCGCATCATGGGACAAATTGAGCGTGGCGAAAGCAAAATCCAACGACGCCTGTCCATCAAAAAGGCACTCGACCAGAAGGTAATTATTTATGAAGTGTCTCAATCTCTGAAAAGAAAAGCAAAAATAAGTTATGCTCTCAGTCTCAAGACACAGAAAGCATAACTTTAACATATCTAACATTTGTCTAAGCTGTTTATTAACTGTTTTATTTGCTTTGGCAGATGTCACGCTATCGCGCGCCCTTCCATCAGCTGCGTCTGCAGTATGGCAACAACAAGGGCAAGAACTATACGGAAATCGAGGATCGGTTTCTGGTCTGCATGCTGCACAAGCTGGGCTTCGACAAGGAGAACGTCTACGAGGAGCTGCGTGCGGCCATACGGTATGCTTTCCAGTCTCAAAATATATTTGATTGAGTTTAATTTATAAATATATTTTATATGCAGTGCCTCGCCACAGTTCCGTTTTGACTGGTTTATCAAATCGCGCACGGCATTGGAGCTGCAGAGACGCTGCAATACGCTGATCACGCTGATCGAACGCGAGAATCTCGAGCTGGAGGAGAAGGAGCGCGCCGAGAAAAAGAAGAAGGCGCCCAAGACAGCGGGCAGCAGCAGCAGCAGCAGCACGCCAGCTCCGCCGCCACAGCCGAAGGCGAATCAGAAGCGTAAGAGCGAGGTGGTCGCCGCCAGTTCCAATGCTAAAAAGAAGAAGAAGTAAAGCTGCAGCATTGATAAGCAAAAACTATTAAATACCATTATGATAAATAACATAAATTTTACACTCGAGATGCAGCTACGCACAGAATTATCCATAACAAAACAATAAACGATCAATCTATGTATTTGTAGCTCTTGCAGTTTGCACAAGTATCGTTAGTTTTACCTTGTATACCTAATAATATTAATATTTTTACGATCATAAACTCTGCTCGCCGCTGTATTCTATTCCATTTGACTGTAGTATTTCGTTTGTAAGTTGCGCTGTAACTGCAACTACAAACTGCAGTTGCCGGCATTAGCTGTAAGATATATATATTTAATATTTATTAGTGTACTTCTCTGTTGACTTAAGCGTGCGGAATAAAAGCCAGCTCTTCTTCAGTTCTAATTTATACATTATTTATTTAAACGACACTGCGTACAAAAGCAAGAATAATTATGTATGTAGCTTACTGCGTAGGTTTATAAATTCTATGAATTGCGTTTTAGTTAAGGTAAACATACAAATAACTTTATGCAGATACAGGTACTTGCTAGGCACACATAAGACAAACATATGTGCGCATGAATCGATGTTAAAGCTTAAGAATTAATATCAACTTAGTAAGCAGAACTGCTGGGAAGGCAGCTGCTCGGTCATGTTCAACATGACCTCTACATTTGGAGGGGAATCTCACTCTCCCCTTGGGGAGCACCTGCATCTTATTTAATACTACTTAAGTGTTCCGTCTCCGCAGAGCAAATGCCACCTGATTACTTAGTCTCCTCTTCGGGATTTATCATCTCGCCAATACTGGCAGCAGCGCCGGCAACCAGCGCTAATATGGCCAAAATACCCAGCAGCACATTCTTGACGAGCTTCCACCGGCACCAGCCCAGGCGATCGGGCCACAGGTAAACCGTCTCCACAAAGCTGGGCACAAAGATGCCCAGCAGCGAGAAGAACACGGCGCCCACCAAGCTAATGAACGGCTCCAGATTGGGAATGCCAGCTGCGATGCCGCCGCTCACCAGGATAATGCCCGTACGCAGCAGGATCTGCACCATGTTGTGCTTCTCCGGGGCGAACTTGTGGCTGATCTTGCGCCACAACACCTCATTGGGTCTGAAAAAAAAAATGAATCATGAAATTATTATTAGACTCTGAACTTTAAAAAAGCGCTAAAGAGTTTATTCAGTTAGTGGAAATGTTCTTCCGATCTATCGTAAGCTATAAAAACTAGAGACACAATTTTGGTAAGTAGGTTCTCCTCTGCTGTACGCTGATCAAGTCTGTTTAAGAATTTTGTTATTTTCTTCCCTTCCCGCGCTAACAATAAGTGCTACAGCAGCCACAATAGTAAAGCATCAGACTTGTAATTTGACATATACGTAGCATTACGATCGGATAAGAAACAGAGAAGATATACAATACACAATTTGCTTAACTTCGGTTACGTCCGACTGAACTGCTTCGTCCTGACTTGTTTTACTTACACATAAAACTGCAGGCCGTAGGTGAAGAGAATAGCGACGGCCATCAGCAGCTTGGCCATGTCTCCCAGCCAGGCTCCCTCCGGCAGATTGAGCGTAATGCTGCCCCGCACCTCATCCCCAAAACGTATCTGCAAGAGAGAGAGAGAGTGGCTCATTAGCATAAGCTCTTATCATCTTCTGCTTCTTCTCAGTACTCACGTAGCCGAAGAAGCCAATGATGGCATAGAGCAGCACCACCGTAATCATGGCCGTATTGAGCACGCCGGGACAGCCCAGAAACTGCTGGGGCTTACGCATGGAGTTCTCTACGGGCATCACAACCCCAATGCCCTCCATGGCAAAGATGACGGTGGCAAAGAAGAGCGGAATGTTGGCAACTGGCGCAATCAGCGGCTTGTCCGAATAGACCAAGGGCTCATCGAACATGTAGTACAGCGTAATGCCAAAGGTGATCACAATGAACACGTTGGCCATCAGCGAGAAGGGCACCAGCCACTTGAGGTTCCTGATCTGTCCAATGAAGAGGCACGGGATTACAGTTAGGGCTATATAGATGCGCACATCCCACTTCAGGCCCGCATCGTAGTTGACCACATCGTGGAAGGAGGTGGCAATGAATACCATATAGACACAGGAAGCGGCATAGTAGGTGGCCATCAGTCCAATATCCACAAATTGTCTATGAATATGCAAAAATTCACCATTAGTAAAAACTGCAATTATTCAAATTTCATCTTATAAGGCAGCTTAGTTTAGCGCCTCATTAATTTGATATAAAATTATGATGAATTACCATAAGATATGGAACTATAGAACTGCGCCGTCATGCTATATGCAAACTTGACATAGAAAACTTATGGAAAATTCCCAAACGAGCCTTCTGCTTGCAATTTTCCTTATCTATCTATTCACTTTCTTTCAAAGAAGCGTCTGTAAGTTTTGCATTAGTGTTCCACATCAGCTATCTAATCTATGGAATTACTTGCTAGATAACAATAGGATATTATTGTGTATAATGAATTAATATTAGCTTAAAATATCATTATGAATTTATTGATTTCGTTTTCGTTGAAGAATTCCTTCAACTCGTGTTCTTAAAGGGCAGGAAGAGAAGAAAATTGAATGATTGCTCAAGGTGTCTTTGAACCTGACCTCATGCCAATGTCTTTAATAATACTGTTAGAATTGTTATTGCATCCCTGGTCTATGATATTATTTTTCAAATTCTAACTTTAATTAATGTAGATAGGTTTATTACACTTACTTGGCAAAATTGGAATAGGGTCGCAATTTCTTGGGGCCGTACTCAAAGACCTTCTCCGCTGTTTCCGCAAAGCCCAGAGCCGGCACTTTGGCATCACGGCAAATGTTGTGCGATGTTTTAACCTAGATATGAAATAATAACGGAAATATTCAGTTAAATAAATTTTAGAAAATTTACTTTGCTTAAGTCTAGGCTTAGACTACTGTAAAAAGACCTTCCGGCATTCCGTTAAGCATTAAATCTCTAGGTATATTTATTATGCACTTGGCAACGATTATCATCGATCGATTGTCTGGCATTCGATAGAGTCCGTCTACGTATTTGCTAAATCGAATAGTCGGGGTTCAGATAACGCCCATTGATAGTTAATAAACTAAGCACTTGTTCTCACTATTTGCGCTTTAATCCCAATGACTTGACTTAATTTCCGTGCCATAAATCTGCGTCTTAAGTGGCGTCATATTTATAGAGCGATCTTTGTGCTGATTTAGGGGTTCCCGAAAATTCGGCATTATTTATAGCATTAAATTGACTTGTAAATTCTGCAGGTGACATTAATATTTAGTAAATCCATAAAAGCTTCAGACAGCCATTAAGTAATATCCGTAAAGTCAATTGCGGATTTTTGCACGCGACAAACTTTTACAAAGTTGCAGCCTTATCGAGGTGCTTCAATTGGACAAAGTACAATACAAGTACGATTTGGGCATGAGTTTCATATAATGCGAGAGTATATATTATCTATATATAGTTTAGATTAAGTCAAGTACTATAACAATACGTATGAATTGAAATCTTTATGAATATCAGATTTTGGCAGCTGGAATTCCCCATTGAGACTTACCAAAATATGCACACAGTGCGTGCAGAGGAAACCCACGACGAGGGTCATCACGGCACCAAAGACCAGGCCGGCATTGTGAAAAGCCATGGGCATGGCCAGAATTCCGGTGCCCAGTGAGCTTTTGAGCAAATGCGCCAAGGCACCTCCGGAGCTGGCGCCATTCGGATCACGATTCTCGAAGGGGTCATAGGCCTCCTCGAGCGATAGCTGATTCTTCTCCGTGAGATTGGCTCTAAGCAATGAGAATTATATCAGATGATGCAGTCAGTTTAATGTTGGATCGCAGTGCACTTACTTGGAGCTAAAGTCATTCAATGTGGTTACCGATGAGTTGTATGACGGCGGTCTTTGATTGGACTCCTTGGCTGGCTCCGAGTCCGGCGTATATGCCCTATTATCTGTCATCTGTGGTTGGCATAGAAAGTGAATGATATATTAGTTATTGCTGGAGGTGTTATCGCGTTGCCAGGGCTAATCCACTCGAGAGATTGACCAGGCGCATGCCATGTCTATCTTATCGCATCGTATCGGTAGTTGAAGTATTCGCTTTCCTACAAGTATAGCCATATTACACACAAGTCGAGGCAGTTTCCACAACGATCGTTATCTGTAGCGCTTAACACGACAATTATGATCCATCCGGACAATAATAACAATAAGAATACCATATGACGAGCTGCATTCATAAATTTTATGTCCCAAGTGTTATGATTGTAAAATTTCGATATTGCCGTCATAAAGATTCATTGAAAATCAACAACCCCCCATAAGGTATACCGTTAAATCATGCTGGTATATACCGAAATATAACTGGCCATATCGAATGCATAAATAACCATATTAAATATTATTTCATGGTCATGTGACCAAGAAGGCGATCAACCGGTTAGCTTCAATAAAAACATTGCTACCAAAAACCCCTAATGGATTCACGTCATTTTCAATTTGATTAACAGGCTAATCGCTGAAAAGTATAATTTATGAGCCTGCCAACGTGTGCTATGGGAAACTTGACACTTGTTTCTTACATTTCGTAGATTTACGACCTGATTAGATTCTGAAGACACTTCAGTTGCACATTGCTGTGTTGCCTTTGATTAAACCCGATTCCAAAAGTCGTATTACCTTTGGAAAACAATTAAAAACTCATTCAGCTTGCACTGAATTTCAGAACGGAAGTACGAAGAGATTTTTTTGATTAAACTATATGGTAACAGATTTTATCAGCAGTAAATCTGGCTTAAATCTTACTAAAATCTTTTTGAAATCTTTATTCAAGTAGATGTTCATATTTCGAAATTAGAGTGAACGATTAAAATAAACATAAATGCTTATGTTGGTTAAACACATTATACTTTAAATAGGTTGCAATTTAAAAACATTTTTTAATTGGAATAAGAACATTTTTCCAAAGGAACAACGACATAGAACAAAATAACACGAAAATGCGGCTATTATAGCCGTATGATTTATTTCAACAAATGGATTTAAGGAAATCGTTTATTAAATAATTAGTTAATTTATTTTTAATTGCTTTTCCTTCATCCATATTTCTAACTACCATCTATAAATACGAAATCCGTTTTAGGAACTGTTTATTTATTTGTTGTTATGTCTTACTTTATTCATATATTTATTAATAAATTGTTCATTTATTTATTCATTTTATATATAGTTTCTGAATTTTATATTTCTTCAATTTTATATTTATTTACTTCTTCTTAAGAAACATTTTTACTTCCCATCAATAAACACTTATTTCGCTTAACAGGAACTTACTTTTCAATACCCTTAATAATCTTATTAACGGAGTACTTTTGTATGGTAGAACCGATCGCGTACTCCGGCCAAAACCGACTGAACTATTGTCCGGCGCCAATGCACGGGTAACAAAAGAGGCGAAATATAAAAGGTGTCAGAATATGTGGAATTGATAAGACGGGTAAAGGCAGGAGGTGATTAATAAAGCACGGGCGGTATTTGGAAATATGCTCGTAATAAATGCTCAAAGCTACCTTTAAAATCAATTATAGCACTCTGCTGATAACTGATACCAGATGATAAGCAGTTGTTAACAACGCCCCCGAACTGATTTAGAGAGCGTGTCCGAAAGCAAAACAAATTGATCTGAGTATTATACGACCATTTAATTGTTATTATTTATTATTTTATAGCTTAGAATTTTCAATGAAAATTAAAAGTAAATTTCTCTATAATTGAGTATTAAATAAATTATCTAAAATAAAATATGTGTACTACTAAGCGATTAAGAAATTGTACGTAGCATGTCCCGGCTGATAAGATTAGGCATGGCATATAATATAATATAAATATGATATAATATTATATTGGTAATACTAAATGCGACATTGACACCCTTTTTACCACCATACTAGCTATAAAAGACAATTCCAATTAATGATATCTTGCAATTACAATATGTTTACCCGGCTAAACTCTATGAGGAAATTGCGTCTGATCGATAGTAAAATCTTTACAGCCCCTACGATAGTAATTTATGAAATCATGGCAGCTCGTGCAGTTGACTCGATGTCGTATTTTACTTGGTCTCTTTCTGTTTTTTATTTCGTTTTCTGGTCAGCCTGCGATTATTATTGCAGTGTGGATTTATACAACATCACGCGCACGCCTAAGTTGTTAGTGCTGAGTACCAGGTATTGGGGTTATGAATCATAGCGGACACTTGATTAGTTTTCGGTGTCATATCACTGTCCAGATAGCAGATGGACAGAATATTTATGTTCATTAACACTCGATTGGCATCATAATCGGAGACGCCAATTAATTAATTAATTCGCGAATTTGCGCCAAGTGCGTCACTAGTTTATGATTATGCTAAATATAAATATGACATTTTATCATTGGGAGAAACAGGATCCGATTAGCCAACTGTGAAGTCACTAACTATGGAAAGTTTAGCTTATTAGTATTATTAGCTTTATTTATTAGCTTTTATTAGCTTTTATTTGCATTTTGAAATGTGAAATGCGATAATTAAATCAAGTAAATTGTCCTTAGTTAAAAGTGTTAAGTCTAATTAAGTCGTCGTCAAAAATATAGAAGCATATTATTAAAATATAGAAGAATATTATAGTATAAAGTAGGGCTAATATATTCTAAAATAAATTTAACTAGTACAAGTGTATAATAAAAAAACCATTTAAAGCCTAAGCAACTTAAAATTTATTAGTTATTATTATTTTTAGATTTTTATTATGCTCGCATCATACTCAGGAGCTTTCTGGTATTATGCTTTTCAGGAGAGAATAAAAACAAGGCCCGAGAGAACTGAAGGTCTTCGGCTCCCTACAATCAGTTGGAGTTTGTCTTACACTGACTTTTCTCTCTGTGTCATATAACTATCACAACTTTTGAGCAGTGTATTCAGAAGAGCAGCTCACCTATACACTGACAGTCGAATGCTGTCTGTGTGGCGAGCGCTGATGTAGATCCTCTTTATTACGCAGTCGCTCACTTTTCCTTTCGAGCCCATCTTCCGTTTCCCTTTCTTTTTATGTGATTTTTTTAAACTACCTGCCCTGTTTATATAATTAATTATAATTAATGCCATTACAATAACTGTCCATTAACTGCACTTGTCTCCACTTTTTTCGTAATTGTGGGAAAATATTTAGTTGCGCCTCTTTTGGTATCCCTTTTTACATCAGCTCATATTGAGGGCTTGTGCCACGCCCTCCAAGAGTCCCCATGGGCAAGTGCCGTTAAATGTTAATTGTTAACCGAATATCAATTAAGATCTGCATGGATGCCGCAATTTTGGGTCAATGCATTGCATTAAAGCCAAATTAAGCAAAAGCCGCTTTTTTGTTGCTTTGCTTTCCGAAGAGTTTCTCATTTCTTGTTTCAAGTTGCTGTTTTTTGTCTCATTTAACTCTTTTTTTCTCGTTCACGTGCGGCGTGCATCAATCAGAGCGAACGTCAATAACGCAATTCATCAATTCTCAAGTGGCATTACTTGATTTTTGTCGTTGTTGTCGGCTGTCGGTTGTAGGCCTGGTTATCCCTCAGTTCCCCCCATTTCCCGACGTCTGCCTGTACTTCACTTTCGATATGCAAAATTAAATAAATAAATTTAAGTCGAGACATGCTCGCTAGCATTATTAATGAACATCGAATTTGCTCATTGACATATGCGTATCTCAGTATTAATGAGTTGTCCTCTTATCAATAACAATGAGTTAGCCTTGCCCTCATATACTATATATTCAATAATATATTCCAGTGTTATGTAAGCGAACGAGAGAACATTTTTGGAATTTAAAATCAGCAGCTGAGTTCAAGTAGCTGCCAGATAAAACTATGTCAATAATCGTTTACGATACCAAATCAACTTTGTTCTCACCTCTTATCACGGAAATTCGTCTACTGATTCAGTTTATGGCCACAGGGCACTGACTTCTTACTGGCATCCATTTTTATAAACCTTTACCTATTGAAAATGCATAAAAAATGGTATATCTACTCTAGGCAAATGTATGTAAAAGCCAGAAGAAGGCGTGGCAGATCAGGCGCTGTTTATATATATTTATTTGTCTAGTAAGTATACAGATTGATACACCTAACTGATTAATTTAAAATTATTATTATTTTTAGTATTTATTATTCGTCGCTTATGAACACCATAAATTTGTATGCTGCCTATAAATTAATAAAATTGTTAACAGTATTAATAATTATAACAGAACTAAAATGGCATTTTTAATTTGATTTCATGTCTCCAGACTATCTTTTAATTCAATTTAACGCTTTAATTTAATTTAATACTTAATTTTAGTTTCAATTTGAATAATAAATAAATAAATCTATTTAAATAATTTTGCGCAATATGTATAAGTTTAACGGGCTTAATTTTGATTATTTTAAACTGTGTACAAAACTATCCAGGTTCTTATTAGTCTTAATTATATTTAATTGATCTCTTATTCTCTTTATTTTAGAAAAAATAATAATAATATTTTAAATCAAATTATTATTTCATGTGCTTTTTGTTACACTTTTGTGCTTTACATTTTGTTAATTATAGTGTATTGAATTTGTAATTATCTCAGCGTTTTATAGCGTGTAATTAATACGTGCTGTGCTTTCCCTGTGTAAGTATTTCAAATTTTAATAGATTTTTTTATTACTTGACTGAGTTTTTATCGCAGTCAAGTAGTTTGTTTTTATCTCAAATTTAATTAGCTTAATATAAAACACAAATTGCAGCCGCATCGGGAAAAACGATGCAGAAAGTGCTTAAAATAAAAATAAAATGACAACAAATTAAAATTGTTGACAAATTTCATGCATTTTGCAATTGCAACACAATGCAATTAGCTCCAGTTCTGATTCAATTATTGAAATAACACCATTTTATATCTGCTATTTTGTTATGCACAGATTGCGATGTCTCTATAATTACCTTTAAAAAACCGTTGCTAACACGATTATAATAGATTAATGGGTTTATGTGGCTTTATCTATTTACGCGTTGGTCAATTTTTGAACACTTAGCATTGACACGAATTGATTTATTTATTTAATTCTTGCGCTATTATTTTTTTGCCACCTTTACGTTAATTAACGCCTGCGAATCGCGCGTAAATCGCGTGCTGTGAAAGCAACGACAATTGAGCAGAAATTATCAGTAATATTTAATTATATTTATTGCAATTAAATTAAAAGCCTTTAATTATCTGTTATTATTAAAGGGTTTATCAGCGAGTAACAAGCAGATTTGTGCGTTGGCAATAAAAAACGCGCGCGATTTGCAGAGCGGTTGCTCGGCTTTTGCTTTAGCTGTTAACTCGCTGGCGATCACTTAGTGACTGATATTAAGCCAATGTTTGTGCTTGAATTTGTTGCTGCCGGTGACAGCAACAACAGCACACACACACACTCACACTCACACGCACACACACTGGTGTAACTACACCTGTTCAGATACAGGAGGGCACTTCGGTGGGGGGGCAATTAGCGCAACTGACAATAAACACTCAATGTGACGCAGGTGGGGCGAAGTCGGCCTATAGCCTGGCTATATGGCTATATGCATGTATGTCTGTATTCGAGAAGCTGTCTGTGTGCCTGTGTGTGTGTGTAGGTGCTTTCTATATCATACTGTTTTGGGCATTTTCAGCGAGACAAGTCTGCTTGCCGTTCGTTCCATTGCTCATACGCAGCGTTGCCGCTGCCAGTGCACACAGTGTGCATTGCTTATGACAATTAAGATAAAATGCAGGCTGCCTTAGTGTGCACCATATATGCATATAATATATATTCTAAATGAGCATTCATAAAACATAGTATTGAATTTACAACTCTGTAGCTGCCTTACAATGCTCACACGCTACTTCATTAAGTTATCTAAGAGTCGTAATAGTTCGCAGCTTATATACTGGCTGATACCAATTTCAAAACAATTCTAACGAACTTCAAATAAATTACTAAAAAATGCAATTTGAAGTAAAAGTAGCATCAGCAGTTGTAGAGGTTTTATTATTATACTATCATTTACTTCGAAAAGAAATAATAATTGAGCATTATAAATAAATATGTGAATAAATATGTGTAAATTTAAATTAAACTTATTAATTATTAAATATAATTTTTATATAAATTTAAAAAATATATTTATATATTTAAGTAAATTTTACATTTTAATAATTTAGTTATAAATTTATTAATATGATTTTTGATACAGAAACTAATTTAACTAAGTATATGTTTTTTAATCCCAGTTAAATGAATTCAATAACAATTGTAATCGCAATAAAATTATTTAGATAATTATTTAAACATTATTTAGTACTTCCACTACTTAAATAATATAATGAATATAACACTTTTATAAAAAATAACAATTTACCAGCTTTTTTACTATCGTTAGATAGTTGACTGCAAGAGACACGCTGTCTCGCATCAACATCATCATGTGGTTATGATGAACATCGTCATTGGCTTGGACTCCGGGCTGTTTGGCTGCGACTCCAGTTGCGGAGGGGGAGCGGCAGGAGCAGTGGGGGCCAATTGGAGTGCAATGTATCTTAAGAATTTGCGAGGCGCCTGAGAGAGTACAGGGTGCTGCGGCTGCAGGTGAAGCGGTGGCCTTTCAGACGACGAAAGAGTGCTTCAACATGCCAATTACTTACTGCATGTATTGCAGTCTGTTGTAGTTGTAGTTATTGTAGTTGTTGTGGTTGTTGTAGTTGCCGTCGCCTTGGGCCTCTCTTTAAGTCAGATCATGGAGTTTTGTGATTAACTTGTTTCAAGTGTTGTTGCTGCTGGTGTTGCACTCGATTGTTCGACTTTGTTGTTGTCTGTCCATAAAATATGAAAAACCAGAAAGGACGGAGCAGATCAGTCACAAGGAGGGCCACAGTCGGACGTAACCGACAGCAGGAGATCCTTTACTTTGTATAGAAGCGCATGCATTCAAAATATTTACCAAGCAAACTGGTTGTTACATATCTTCGCTGTTTCTTATCCAACCGCATAGACGAAGAATATCAAAGGCTACGTACTGTCTGGAGAGGTATAAAAAATGGTTAATATTTACTTCATAAATACCATTTACTTTAACTTAACAGACCCATTTTTTCCTTTTTTGAAGTACAGTGTTCAAAAATACGTTCAAATTGTTTACTTTGGTGTTGTTGCTGTTGTTGTTTTCAATGTTCCATTCAGTGGGGCAGTGGAAAATTTTTACAATGCAATTTTCACGTGCTGCGCATTTTGAAATGTTTGTTGTTTTTCTTTGGTTTTGTTTTCGGCTTCAGTTTTGTTTTTTTTTTATTTTTTTAGTTAATGGACTACCTTAATATGTATCTATAGTTAATCGTCTGGCGCTGATTTATCGCATTTGATGTGTTGCATTTAAATTTCAATACAAAATTTACATTTCTAATTAGTTGGGCCTGTTTCAACCTTAGATTAAAAGCAATAAAGAAAACACAACAGTTCTTAGGATTCGATGGAAAATTATTGACGTAAATGTGTCAATTTGTTAGCTGGCGTATCTTTAATAGATAAAGTTATTAAATTGACAACAAATACAAAATAAATACGAGTGGAGACATGGCGTATACGCAATGTACAGAGAAGCCTTGGATAAAGGTGGCAGTTTGTTCTACTTAATGGGGAATGCAATGTTTAAGATATAGATAAATAATATAACGTCATGTATTATGGCTAAACAACAAGTTCACTTTATTCTTTATGGAAACATTGTTATACAAGACTTTCAGGCTATACAAATCGGATAAAAACCTGTAAAAAAAACCCCCGATCTTTAATGCCTTCATTTATTCTGATTGAATGCAAACAGTAAACAGTTAGCACGTCCCATTGTTAGCTGGAAAATGTAATTTAATTTTAATTGTCATACAGGGTGTCCCCATTGCAATGCAAATTGTGATCCAACATAAAACAAAATTTCGCCCAACAAAAGCAAACAAAAGACGCGTATTTAAAATGCATGGAACTCGTTTTATTTTTGTGGGTTTAGCGCGAATTCCGCCAAGCGTAATATTAGTATTGTCTTAATGGTTTATAATATATTGCGGCGTATAAACAAATCGATATAAGTATGAATGTCTGTAGCAAATACTTCCGCAATTGGCTTCCGGAACTGCCTTCAAATCGGTCTGTGAGAACGCCGTTTTCTGGAGACACTTTAGAGTTCGTTCGCTATGCGAGTTCATCAGTTACTTAATTAATTAAAATTATTTAATTGATTAGTATGCAAAGTGCGCCCGGCAATAGATTGTCGCATCTGATGTGCACACGTCCCAGTCGAAAACCGTCACTGAGTCAGCGGTATCATGCCTGAAATACTTAACAAAAAGTTATTATACTATATAGTAAGTGGTCGTAACAATCCGATCCGATCCGATCCGGCTACTGACCTTGCCTGCTGTTAAACAATACGGAGAGACAGCGCAAAAATTATGATGTCGCATGTTAATTGAATGGGCGTTTGATGTTTTTCACTTGGTTCGCTAAATGGGCGTAATGTGCCGACGTGGGCGTGGCCGGCAAGTGGGTCATCACTTGGCTATAGCCGGGAATCAAGTGCCAGCCTAGCCTCCTTGACACGAGTAGGTACGTTTTGTTTTAGCTGCCAGTTAACGCCTTTTATTGTATACCTTTGAATTTTGAGCTCATTTTTTGTTTCTATTTGCTTAAATTATTTTATTATTATTTATTATTTGCTTTCAGCACCTTAAAACAAAAGCGCTTTGTTTGACCCGGCAGCCAAAAAAAAAAAAACAAAACACTAATTGAACAACAAACTAAATGCCATATGGCATCATATCAGGAATGGAATACCATAAAGGCTCTTTGAATCGGTATCCACAAGCCAGAATTAACGGCTTAGTTTATTTAATATACGCATGAAATCCATTTTTTATGAGTTTACTAATGTTCAGAAAACCATGATTTTAGTGCAGGTACAACAAAAAAGTTGTATTTTTCAAATAGAAATTATATTCCTTATATACCATATACTATTTATTTTATGCGTTACTGTAATCTCTACTAAAAAGCTCAATAAAATTTGTTACTTAAGAGATAAGTTATTAAAGAAACCATATTGCACGCTTCGTTTATTTTTGTATATTTATAGAGTAATATTTCCATTAAAAATATAGCTTATGTAGGTGTTTAAAACCTAGTTGCTTTGTTGTAAGTTAAACAGATTTATACAATTATAGCTGCTTCATTGCATTAATTGTATGCAAATCCACACAATAAATAGTAAGTGAAAGCTATGGAATGCTATATCTATTTAAGTCAGGAATTTCTATACAAATCTAGCGAAAATTCTATAGAATTTTCAATTTCCGCATAGATGATTGGAGGTGGATTTTATATGCAGGTTCATTCATGCCATGAGAAAATAAATCTCGTGTGCGACAGTTGAACTGAGAGCTGGGATTTAATTGTAGCAATTAGCATTTGACATGAATCAGCGCGTCAATAATTGGCAGCTTATGTCACACACTGACAAATATAACAAAAAAGCTAACAGCAATGGCTGTTATACAAGGCGAAGTATAACAGATCATAATTTTAAAGAAATTAACAATAATTACAAATTACAAATATACTTATTATATATTAGTGGGTGGCTACACGCGCCAACCCACAAAGGGGTTATTTAATGTGAAACTCTCGCTGGCCGAACTCTCACTGGCCAAACTCTTGCAGGCCGAACTCTTGCTGGCCGAACTCTTGCTAGTCGAACTCCCGTTGGCCGAACTCCCGCTGGTTCATCTCCCAATGGCCGAACTCTTGCTGGTCCATCTCTCGCTGGCCGAACTCTCGCTGGCCGAGGCTTGGCAGATCCCTCTTGATCTAGGCGACCAGCCCTGTTCACAAAAAATTGCGAAGTAGCATTGTTGCTGCGCGTTGTGTATATATAAGTATTTTATTTTATTCATTCAAAATGAATATAGCAACGAAAATTATATCAACAACTAATAAATGCAGCTTTTCAAAAGTTTTGTTTAGAGTTTTCCAACTCTACTCGCCCTTGTAGACGGGCTTGCGTTTCTCAGCGAAAGCAGCCAAACCCTCCAGTCGATCCTTGGTGGGAATCACTTGAGCATAGCAGACCTCCTCAATGGAGTATCCGGTGTTTAGATCCACCTGCATGCCCTTATCGACGGCAAGCTTGGCCATGCGCACGCCCACAGGCCCATTGGGCAGGATTTCCTCAGCCAATTTCAGTGCACGCTGAAAGGCAGCGTCTTTGGTTTCCGTTTGGGCCACCACATGATTCACCAAGCCCAGTTCCTTGGCCTCGCTGCCATCGAACACGCGCGCCGTGAATATCAGCTCCTTGGCCAGCGAGGGCGAGAGGATGCGGGGCAGTCGCTGAGTGCCGCCAGCTCCTGGTATGATGGCCAGACGCGTCTCCACCAGGCCCATCTTCACATTCGAGGCAGCCGTGCGTATGTCACAGGCCAAGGCCATCTCCAAGCCTCCTCCCAGGGCGGCACCATCCAGCGCAGCGATCACGGGCATGGGAAGTTGTTCGATGCTGACGAGCAGTCCACGTAGTTGCGTCACAAACTCCTTAGTTTCCTCAGTGGTCATGCCTGCAAAATAAATAGATTACTATCAGGATTACATAAATACAAGCAGGGATGTAGCCTATCAATCGGGCGCGACCAACTGTAGAGTATCCTGGATCATACTTATATTTCAAACATAATTTATAAACATTTTATGGAGCGCAGCAGCTATGCTTCTGCTTGCTTTTTGGCTGTACCCTCGTCGAGGACGAAGGCGGCAAAACCTGCAATATTGTTTCTACAATAACTTCTGTATTTATAAACAGATTTCATTGCGCTTTTTAGGATATACAAATATAATAAAAAAGAGTTTGTATTCCGAATAACAACCTTCTATGTTTAGTGCCATGCTTGTTAATCGGGTTTTATCGATTAGGACTTAAAGGGGGCGCGGCAACCAAAAATTTAAATAAACCTGATCAACGTATGGTATACACCTAACGACATTTCGAAAATGTCTGCTCTAGCTCTTATAGTTTCCGAGATCTCGGAGTTCATACAGACTTATAGACATACTGTTTTTACGCATTTCATGAGTAAATATCTAAAAAAAAAAATACTAAAATAAATTTATTTAAAATAAATTTAGATGCCGGGGATTGAACCCACTAAGCTACATCCCCTACCTTTACGCTCCTTCAAATCGGCGCCGGCACAGAAGATACCAGGTGTGAGGCTGCGCAGGACCACGACCCGTGACCCGTTATCCCTCTTGATGTCCTGCACGATGTCCGTGAAGGTGTTCACCAGGGCACGGCTGAACGCGTTCTTTGTTGCCGGCCTGTTGAGACCCAGCACCGTTATGCCCTGCTGCTCCCCCTGCAAGCGTTCCACCAGCACCTCGGTGCCATCGCCAACGATCGGATCCACGGAGTAGCGGCATCTGCTCGCCACGCCCAGGGGCAGGGTGCGACGTGTTATTAGTCTTGTGGCATGTTGCATGAGCAGCGACATTTTACCTTAAAAACAAACGAAAATAATATGGTTACAAAACCAACGGCAGCAGCGGTAAGGCGATAAGAAGAATAAGCAGAAGATTTTTTATGCTGCAACGAAGTGTAAATACCCTAACCAAATTAAAAGCACGCATAATTAATTTTATAACAAATTAATAAAGTTTAAACGTTAGTAAAATAATTATAATATGCATTGTTTTTAGTATTTGTTGCATAATTGTTGTTTTTGCTATTTTATATGTATTTTGTTTAATTGTAATATTTTCAATATCACTTTTTTTTTAAAAGACACTTTTTAAAATAAATAAAATAAGACAAAATAAATAAAATAAAATAAAATCGTTAAAGAAATATTTATCAGGTATTTTCTTTTCACATGCCAAGCTATGCACTGATATACCCTCTTTTTGTAGTTCAGCTCAACAGCTGTTTGGCAGTGTTGGTTAACACTTGCGAATTATCGATAGCGATAGTTTTAGTTAGCCAAATCGTTCGTTCGATTAACATAGCAGCTAAAAGCTGTAGCCGGGAGATAATTAATTTTTACATTTTTACCTATTTAACTGAGTATATACTGCGGCTGCGACTAAATTTCGAGTAGAATACGAACTACGAAACCCGCCGCAGCAGAAACCGCTTGCCAATCGGTGGAGAGCAGAGAGGGGGGAGCAGAAACAGCTCGTACTCCGTCTATGTTGTTGCATGACGTAGTCCGGCCAAAAGTGAAACCGCAACAATAAGGTAAAGTAGATATAGATCTCTTGTTTGAACACATCTAATACATGCATGCTCTGATTTCAGACATATTGCCACAGACGATGTTGATGCGTGGCAGCTTCAGGCTGCTGCAGCACCGACAACAACACTTCGCCAGAGTTGGCCTACAGAGGGGTCTGTATGGCGCCGGGGTGTGCGGGGTGCAGCGCAGTGAATGCGCTGCGCTGCGCCTGCAGGCACGCAGTCGTCTGGGCGGAGGCGCCGCAGTCCACGGCAATTTGTGCAGCTTACGGCACAGCTCAAGCGATGGCGGCGACGGCAAAAAGCAGATAACGATGGATGCTGATAAGCAACTAAAGTCCTGCAAGGAGGAGCAGAATACTCAGCAGCAACAGCAGCCGACGAGCATCATACAAACGAAGAGCTTTGAGGTCAAGACGTCCAAGGGCATTCTGTCCATCACCACCACCATCGAGGACTCCAAGATCAATGAGATTGTGTTTGAGAAGACGGAGCTGTCGCCCGTAGCCAAGCTAAACGAGCCAGCTCTCAATCTGGTGCCCAGCCAGTCCACGCCCACAGTTCTGGAGAGCGTGGCAGCTGCCACAACGCCTGCGTCTACGCCTGCTGCTGCCTCTGCCTCTGCCTCTGCTCCCGCAGCGCTAAAGGATGAGCTCGAAGCAGCGACTGTCGTGGGTGCTGTAGCTGCCGCTCCTGCGCCTCCAGCACCCAAGCGAGCACGCTTCGATTACCGCATGTCGCTGGAGCGCAACTTTGTGACGCCCGCTCGCGCCATCTCCGACTTCATGCTGACAGCGTCGGATCTGGAGAAGCTGCCCAAGATTAAACGACGCTCCCCCTACGAGCAGGAGCCGCCCATGACCGTCTACTGGCGACGCGACGTGGAGGCCAGGGCGCTCGAAGTGTGGGGCTCTCGCGAGAGCCTAGTTCGCGAGCGGCTCAAGCGCGATCTGGACCGCAAACAGCATCAGCAGAGTAAGTGCTACAGGCATGCGTAAGATCATATCTCTCTTTTGAATCATGCGTCTGTTTGAGACCATTCTCCTCTGCTCACTTTTTTATTTATCTATTTATGATTATTATTTATTTATTTATTTGTTTGCACCTGCCGTTCTAACCTGATACTAACATTGTTTTGGCTCAGCAGATGTGTTTACGGTGAAGCGGCGTCTGCGTGATTATCGGAGGGAGATGGGCTCCCGCACCAAGGTGATGCTGGAAAACGATGAGGAGAAGTCCGGTCAAGTAGTTGGAATTGCCATTGCCATGTGAGCGCTGCAGTTATCAATTTGCCACAATTATTTTAATTACTCTATCTTGCAGCAATGCGGCCAATCTGCTGTTCAAGGCAGGCGGTTGGCTCTACAGTGGCTCCCACAGCATGTTCGCCGAAGTCATACACTCGCTGGCGGATCTGGTGAATCAGCTGATATTGGCCTTTGGCATTTACAAATCGTCGCAATTGCCGGACACAGATCATCCGTACGGCTATATGAACATGCGTTACGTCTCCTCGCTCATCTCTGGCGTCGGCATCTTCTGCGTGGGCAGCGGTCTGTCCATCTACCATGGCATCGAGGGCATCATGCATCCAGAGCCCATTGGAGATCTCTTCTGGGTCTACTGCATTTTGGCGGGCTCCCTGGTATCCGAGGGCGCTACTCTAGTCGTAGCCATAAATGAGCTTAAGCGCTCAGCGCGTGTCAACAATATGAGCTTCAAAGATTACGGTTAGTCACCTGTACTTTAAAATAGACCAAAGGGTATCCTGACCTGCCGGTTACACTCAAATGAATTTATTTCACAGTGATCAGCGGCAAGGATCCCTGTGTGAATGTCGTGCTCTGCGAGGATGCCGCTGCCGTGGCAGGTGTAATGATTGCTGCCACCTGCATGGGATTGAGCAGCTATACGGGATCTCCGCTCTTCGATGCAGCTGGCTCCTTGGTCATTGGGGGTCTGCTGGGTGGCGTGGCTTCTTTCATCATCTACACCAATGCCAATGCGCTGGTGGGCGTGTCCATATCCATGGAACGCCTGGAGAAGATCAACGCAGCACTAGAGGCTGATGTTATGATACGTGCTATATACGATGTCAAGGGCATCGACATTGGCAATGGACGTGTGCGTTATAAGGTGGGTTTTGATCTATACTATATCTATAGATCTCTCAATCTATACCTTATTTATATGCAGGCTGAGCTAGATTTCGATGGACGGGAACTGACGCGTTCTTACTTGGACAAACAGGATCTGAACACGTTGCTAGCGGTAATTTCCCTACAACCCTCTGGCTTACTTCAGTCTATTCTAAAATAAACCGTTTTCAGACCGTGCGCGGGTTTCGCAATGTGGATGATCTGGAGAATTTTCTGCTGGATCAGGGCGAGAACATTGTGGACCTCATGGGCGGTGAAATCGATCGCATTGAAATGAATCTGCGCGTAGGTTCATAATTTTCGGCATTTGTATGTGATTTTAATTGAATTTCCCCTTTGATTTTGCAGGCACATTTTCCGGAAATTCGTCATGTCGATCTGGAAATACTCTGAAATGTTTTCCGCCGCTGCTGTGAATGTGCTCTCAATCAAAAATTATCCGTGTAGTTGCTATTTATTCCGTTAGTTCACTTAGTGCAAAATGTTATGTAATAGTCTCGTTTTTACGAAGGTCTGTAGATTCTTGTATCTCCTGTACTATTGGTACTTTTGTAATACGTTAAATTAGAGAAAATGAGTCTATTTGGTGTACAGATTGACGGTTGTTCCTTTGGGTGGGAAATAGCATAACACTTGATTGTTCAGTTGAAATCTGTAGTCGTTATAGCTAACTTAAAGCCTTAGACAAACTTTGACTTAAACACTGTTAGGGGTTAATTGCTTTTTTTATAGGGTATTGTAAATGCTTAATTATTAGTGGCTAACAAAACATAAGTCATAGAGTTGTGTATGTATAAATATAGCTGCAAAATCGGATTATGTATTAGGCAGGGCTGCCGGATGTCCGAAGAATCCAGGCCTATAAATGGTTCTAGTTTTGATAAAGTGCGTTTCAGCATCGCCAACCTTTGGTTTTGCTTCCGGTTCTGGTTCGCCTGTGTATTATAAAATAAATTGAATTGAATTGAACATTTTGTATGTTTTATTGTTTACTGTATAAATAAAAATGTTTTTCAGATAGGAATGCAGGTAATTGAAATCAGTGACTTGATATATCATAATACACTGCGATAAAATGCAGTCAATTGCTTTTGCGCCATATCGTATTATCACAGCGATGCTTCCCTAGCAACAGCTGGCAATGAACTAAATTAAGAGGCGTTGCGAATGCACTTATATAGGGAACTCATCGGCCGCTTAGAGAGATTAGACTGAGAGCAGCTTAAGAACAAATTGCAGAGAAAGCTCTCACACAGCTGGAGCTTACGCCGAAGACACTCGCTCATATATTTATTTATTTATTTATTTAATTTTTATTTATTTATTTATTTAAAGTCGACTAAGGCCAGTCGACCAAGAGAAATTGAATTACAAATTAAAATTAAAAATAATAATAAAATTAGAATTAAAATTTAATTTAAAAATATCAGATAAGAAAAGAAAAATCTGGGGAAAAAATATTAAAAAAGATTAAAATATGAAATCAAATTAAAGAAAAAAGAACAAGGTCCAGCATTCGCTGCAAGGATATGGGGAAAACCCAGAAAAACCCAATCAGACCAAGATTAGTGGTTAGTTCTGTTAATCATTGTTACCAAGCTACTACACAGTGTTATGTTGAGTTAGATAATTTAAAATAGCAAACTTAATAGAAGGAAGAGAGGTATCTATGTCGAATACACTACAAAGACGGTTGTAGTCAGTGCAGAGTATTCGAAAGGGTTCATGCAAGGAATAGTTAGTAGAGCAAAAATTTAGAGCTAAAGGTGTGAAATAGCGGGTTAGTCGGTGAGGTACAGAGAAATTAATTTTTCCTAACAAAGTAGGTGAGTCAATTTCCCCACGCAACAGCTTTACCATAAATACTACGCCCAACATGGTACGTCGGTTAGCTAATGAGGGAAGGTTAATTAAAAGCAGTCTACTTCTATAGGGAGGTAAATCAACGCCAGGAACCCAGTTAAGGCCACGAAGAGCGAATAGAAGAAATTTCTTTTGTACGGATTCAATTCTATCCTGGTGTATCGAATACTGTGGCGACCAAACACAAGATCCATACTCCAAAATAGGACGTACAAGAGATGTATAAAGAAGTTTAGTGGTATAGGGGTCATCAAATTCTTTGGACCATCGTTTGATGAATCCAAGAACCCGAAGAGCCTTACTGATGGTGAGCACAATGTGTTTATCGAATTTAAGTTTAGGATCGAGAAGCAGTCCTAAATCATTTACTTCATGAATTCGAGAAAGAGGCATACTGTTCAGCATGTAATCAAAATGTTTGGGCTGGCCTCTGCAAAATGTCATCACCTTACACTTCGAGCAGTTTAAGTAAAGCTGATTGGTCTTACACCAAGATAAGAAAGAATTCAAGTCTGCTTGTAATAATGACTGCGAGGTGATGTCATCATACGTTAGGCACAGCTTAACATCGTCGGCATACATAAGTATGGAAGAGTGTGACAATACAAATGGAAGATCATTGATGAACAAGTTGAAAAGCAAAGGACCAAGGTGGCTACCTTGAGGAACACCAGACGTTACATATACAGGTTTAGATACACTACTATTAAAAATAACTTTCTGAGTTCTATTGTTTAGATACTCAGAGATCCAGCAAATAAGGTTAATAGGGAATCCAATAAGATTTAGTTTTTTAAGTAGTAGAGAATGGTTAACAGAGTCAAAGGCCTTGCTGAAGTCGGTATAGATGACATCAGTTTGCATTTTTCTTTGGAATCCGCTTATCACAGAGGAAGTTAATTCTAATAGGTTAGTGGTAGTAGATCTACGTTTCACAAAACCATGCTGGAAAGGTGAAATAATAGAGCTACATAAATGTTGTAGTTGAGGTGTAATTAAGCTCTCAAATACTTTAGGAATAGCGGACAACTTGGAAATACCTCTATAATTTTTTACATCGGACTTGGAACCCTGTTTGTGAAGAGGAATTATGAAAGATTCCTTCCAAATACTGGGAAAAGCGGAATGATCAATGGATAAAGAGAATAATTTATGTAAGGGATCACTTAAAGCGTCAGCACAGTACCTAAGTACACAAGCTGGCACTCCGTCAGGCCCTGGGGAGAAGACCGGTTTAATTTGATTAAGACTGCTAAGTACCGAACTTTTAGTGATGATTGGCCCAAAGATGCAATTAGACCGTTGTTGATAGTATGGGTAAGGTATATTAAAATCGTTAGAAGACGAGTACGTGGTTTGAAAAAATTCAGCAAACAAGTCGGCAGAGGCCTGATCAGTGGCTGCTTTCATATTTTCAAGGTAAACTGATGGGGGCAAAGAAGATGACTTTCGCTTAGAGTTGACAAAGTTATAGAATTGCCTGGGATCTTGGGCAAATTGTAACTTACAGCGACGCAAATACTCATTACTGTTGCATTGAGAGCAAAAGTTGCCAACACACACCCACACCTGTTGTTATTGTTGTTTATTTATTTTTATGCTCTTATAATATATATTTAATGGCTGACAATAAAAATTAACGCTTTTATATTAACATTAATAGTTGCCAAATTAAACATCGCTCTATCTATTTTAAAATCGCGCATTAACAGCTCTCTTATCAGCGCACGCTCATCTCATCCCGTTTCAAATGGCAATAAAAGCTCTCTTTTGATTTTGGCACGCGCGCTCTCTGCGCTCAGAGCTTAAGCTCTGCGGTTGGGTGTGTGTGTGTGTGTGTGTGTGTGCGCATCACGTGAGCGGCTGGCTCTCTGTTTACAAAATGCTAAAGAGCGCACGCTGCTTTCACTGCGGCAGCGGCGCGCCGGCGCAGACGTTCGCTGCCGCCAAGCAATTACACCAACAACAAGGGAGCAAAAGAGCTTAATTTTTGTGTTTGTTTTTTTTTGGCATATTCCAACAGCAAACTGTTGGTCAGTTCGGCAGTCGCGTTTGGTGCGTGTATGGAAACGGTAGGGTGTTTGCCGTTTGCGTCAGTTTGCATTAAAAACTAGTAAAATTAGTATTTAATATTAAAAGAAAGTGAATTACAGGCGTGCTAAGTGCTGACAGAGTTCATGAATTAATTCGATTGCTGCTTGCACGCGCATTTAGTGAGTTTGTTAATAACAGCTTATTATAATTTATTCACCCCAAAAAAAGAAATATATTCAAAGCACACAAATAATTGAAATTGAAATTTGTGTATTAAAATGTTATATGTATGCGCATGTGTGGAAGAGCCATAATTGTTGATAAGCAAATAATTACAGTCAAATATTTAACATATAGGGGTAATAAATAAATGTGTTGTGTTTATCAATTGATAAATAAATATTTGCTATTTTTTATATTTGCATAAATAGGGAAATTCCCAGAAGAATCGCGTGTTGTTTTTTGATATTTTTATGATGAAATAAATTTATAAAATATGTTTAATTAAGACGTAATGTGCCGTTGCCCATAATTGAGCAGATTAAAGCAATTTGCAGCATTTTCGTGAATTAATGAAATTATCCTCCATTTACAGTTTGTTGAGCCTGTACTTTTGAAAAGTATTAAAGGGTATAACTAGTTTGCATTTGCATAGAGCTTTGTCTGTTCATATGGCTGTATAAACAGCGAGAAATCGGAAACTCTACAACATAGAATCAGCATTTGTCCCAAGCAGATCAAATTTATTTATAATGTTTGATATCTTGTCTCATTCCTGCGCATATCACAAGTAAATAGTCGTAAATACGCAGATTAGAGAGTTTAAAAAGCTTAAAAGCAAAATGAAGTATGCAAATAAACTGATTATTATAATCAACTTTACGAAAAAGAAAGTATAGCGTCCGCTGCTGTCGGTGGCGTACGACTGCACCTACTAATGAAATTATTTAGGGGGCTGCTACTACGACTAATACATGCTCTGTTATTTGACCCAATAATGGTATAGGGTCGACAAACTTAACGTACAATTCGCATGCTAATTAGTTTGTTGGCGGCATCACTGGTATTTGCATTGCATGAATAATAATAACAACTATGCGATATGATAAAAGACATTTACATTTCCCGTATAAGCATAAAATTACCAGCAAGATCTATGTAATATTATGCAATCAATAAACTGGATGGGTTTTGGCTGGTTGTAAGTGGAAGTTGAAGTCGAATCGCTTACACAAATTGAAACTGAAATTGATATTGAGATCAACAAACACAAAACACAAACTTGACATCAAATGGAAATCGCGGCACGATTCGACATTCTGCTGATTCAGTTCCACTTTCGGTCTAGATACCCAAAGATATGAGTCGGCGTTTTTTTAAGTCTTTTTTTCATTTTTTTTTTGCAATAATGGAAATCAATGTCAATCGAATGGGCTAAACGCCAATAGACAAACCAATTGAAGTCGTTGCTGACTTTGACATTACGATAGATAATAAATACCATCGAAACTTTGTACAGTGATATTTCTGCAATTTGTAGAAGAATAATTCTTACGCTGCAAGCAAGCCATTAAATTTAAAAAAATAAAAATTCAAAATGTTTTTAATTCATTGGTTAAATTTGCAATTTCCTAGGAGCAAGAAAAAACCTTGCAGTTTTGATTTTTGACATTTTTTAAAAATATTGTTTTCATAATAAATAAATAATTTTTTTATTTTATGATTTATTTGCAAAATTTACTACCTAATTAATTAATTAATTAATTATATTGTTAATACTCTAGCAATAATTAACTATTTATATTTATAAATTCTCAGTTACAGAGGCGATTTTGGCCTTAATACTGTAATTTATTTATTAATTTTTATATATTTAGTTAATTAAAGTCAAGTCAAGTGAAAGGAAATTTGATTAAAAAAAAAATATTTCTAATTTGCCCACTTATTTATAATTTGTTCTGCTCACAAAAATATAAATTGCATGAAGTTTATGAAGCACCAAAACGTCGGAGCTTTTCCATTGCCGATTCATATTAATGTTATTAAAATTGGATTATATTATCGAGCGTCGACTGTACTTGAATCTCTGACATTGCACTGCAATTAGCTGCATCTAATGAGATCTAATCGTAGCATCACATCATTCCCCTGCCCCTACACCGATTCGTGTTGCAATTCGCAGACAATGCAAATGACTATGTGGAGGCGGGCACTGCCGATGGGGCAGCTGCGGAGCTTGCTGTGGTTGCCGTTGTTGTTGCTGAGTGGCAAGTTGGGCTTATGCCACACAGCGGATGCTGAAAGGCCGCACATCATCTTTATTCTGGCGGATGATCTGGTAATGGCGCCTAACAAGCCCTTGCAACATGCTCTAACAGACTTCTCTTCACTTTTTTTTAGGGTTTCAATGATGTGGGATTTCGTGGTTCGGCCGAGATTCCCACGCCCAATATCGACGCCTTGGCATATTCGGGCCGTATACTGAACCGTTACTACGTTAATCCCATCTGCACGCCATCCCGCTCGGCTCTAATGACCGGCATGTACCCTATACACACAGGTAAATGAAAGTGGGATTAGTCCAATCTTCACACAGGTTTCAAGACTTAAATTCGCTTCAGGCATGCAGCATACGGTGCTCTATGCGGCGGAGCCAAGAGGTTTACCCTTGCATCTGAAGATCATGCCGCAATATCTGAATGAATTGGGGTAGGTTGCCAAATCTAGAGATCTATCAAAAATAGTCAACTTCAGTTTCTCTGCAGCTACACCTCGCACATAGCTGGGAAGTGGCATTTGGGGCACTGGAAACGCGTCTACACGCCGCTGTATCGAGGGTTTAGCAGTCACGTGGGCTACTGGTCGGGTCGTCACGATCTGAATGATCATACCTCCGAGGAGCACGGCCATTGGGGTCTGGACATGCGCAATGGCACTGAGGTGGCCTACAATCTGCATGGTCTTTCCACCACGGAGATCATCACCAGGCACTCCCTGGATGTCATTGCCACGCACAATGCCACCAAGGGTCCAATGTTTCTCTATGTGACCCATGCGGCGGTGCACTCGGGAAATAGCTACAATCCACTACCGGCCAGGGATGATATTGTGGCCAAGTTCAGTCACATACAGCAGTATAAAAGGCGCAAATACGCAGGTGAGTTGCAGCCAAGTAAATGTTTTTATACCCTGTGCCCATTTGAAAAATAGGAAAAACAGGGTTAATAACTTTGTCAGAATGTATGTAACATGCAGAAGGAGGCGTGGCAGACCCCACAAACTATATATATTCCTAATCAGGATGACGAGCTGAGTCGATATAGCCCTGTCTGTCTGTCTGTCCGTCTGTCCGTCCGTCTGTATGAACGCTGAGATTTTGGAAACTACAAAAGCTAGAGCAGCCATCTTGATTGCTATCAGTAGATGTATTCAATACGCAGATCAAGTTTATTTCAAATATTTGATGCCACGCCCCCTTTACGCCCAAAAATCAATAAAACTCACACAACCTCGTGTTTTTTTTTAACATATGTGTGGGATTAGCGTGCGAGAGGGATAGCAATACCAAGCATGTTGCTTGGCGCTTGAATTGTGCGT
>JAWNNJ010000418.1:0-19041 GCA_035045125.1 Hypselothyrea guttata | reverse complement strand
GTTTAGACGGAGGATACATGTTGAGACTGACGCCCGGCATTATGGGTACACGATGTCCGGTGACGCTATTGACAATGATCACGTGTCCATCGTTTATTTGACGGCGTTGCAATGAGAGAAATGCTTGCCGCGTGCACCATGCAACGCCCAGAACATTGGTATCGAGTGTGGCACGTAGATCAGCAGAGTTGCCTTCATCGATAATATTACCATGACGTACAATACCTGCATTGTTTACCAGTACATCGGCACCTCCCAGCTCCACGTCAATCCAGATAAAAGTATCGATCACCTGCTGCTCATCTCTTAAATCGCATTTTCGTGGATGGAATCGTGTTCCCTGATCCCCCGGCAGTTGTGCCTTCAGTTCCTCAAGACGTTCATATTGTACATCCAAGCCCACAACAATCATGCCCTTGGCGATTAGCATTTTGCTGCAGGCTGCACCAATTCCAGAACTGGAACCCGTCACAACGGCAACACGATTCAACCAGCGATCCATTAAAAATATTCTGGCTTTAGAGAATGCAGCTCAGCCTCAGCTAGAGACTTGCTTTGTACTGATGCATTCAACTCAACTGCATTCTATAACAGCTAATTTTCCATTAAATGTAAATTATCAATTGAGAGTACATACATATGCATACATATGTATATAGTATGTATTACATAGCATTTCAGAGATGAAAGCTGAATGACATGAAACTGATTGTACAGCCAACAGTGTTGCCATAAATAGCTAGATTTGCTATAAAAAAAATGCTTCACAAATTTGGAAAAATAGGAAAAATAAAAAATTTTGAAATACAATATTATAAATATGCATATTATTTTTATATATTATTATATTTATATATAATCATTTAATTAATATAGGCAAATATCGATTAAAATAATGATGATAATAATAATGACTTACAATCGTTTGGTAACATCTAGAAAAATACTAATATTTCATTTAATTTATTTATTGATCTTTTAAACTTGATCCTTAAAACTCGTCAGACTTAAGAAAAAAAGTAATTTGGCAACATTGGTTCTATTTTTTATGAATTTTACAACCAGCTGATTTTGTCGCTTTTACTTTGCTGGTTCTTTTTACTAGCTCAAAAAATTATTGGAACCACTTTGAGTTAACACTGAGCATGCCAAATAATTGTTAAATATTAATATTTCAATTTAGCATTGGTGATTATTAAAATATAAGAATCACGTATTACATTACTTAATTTATTTATTTGCAATTGAAATCAGAGTTCGCAGAATGTGACAGCCCCATTTTTCCGAAGCTTTTTTATGGCATAATATTAGATATATCGTTTAAATAGACATTAAAATTTTGTTTTATAAATTTAGAATACAGTAGAATCCGGTTAAAGCGACATTCAAGGGACCGACGATTTTACGTCGTTATATCCGGCAGACGCACTATCCGAAAGGAGAAAAAAAAATGTTTTTTTTGTTATTTTATGGATGCCATGTTCGTAATAGGTTTTAAAATAAAACAAATTAATTTTTTAAACAAAACAAAAAATTTAATACAGTAGAATCCGGTTATAGCGACTTTCAAGGGACCGACGATTTTACGTCGTTATATCCGGAAGACAAAATCCATGATTTTGTTTCTTTTTCGTATTGAAAAAACACAAAATCCATGATTTTGTTTGCTTCTTTTAGCATTGTTAAAGAAATCAAATTTTCCTCTTTAAAGTTTTTTTTTTGTTCGGCACGTCGCAATATCCGGTTGAATTGTGAAAAATCTCGTCGTTATAAGCGGTTTGTCGCTAAAAGCGGAGACGTTATAAGCGGAGGCCCTTTCATATAAGTTTGTATGGGGACCAACCAAGCCATCGAGTTTTCGTCGCAATAACCGGACGGACGCTATAAGCGGCGTCGTTATAACCGGATTCTACTGTATTTGTATATGTATGTATGTTCTTCAATTTTCTTCGCATTTACAACTGAACTACTGAAGTATACGAAAAATTAAATGTTTTTCCGAAAAGTTGGCAACACTGTTTGTGAACCAGTTCATAGTCAGTGAACGGGATTCAAAGATCGTTCATTGAGGAGTTGTTCGGCACGCCAAACCGCTTTTGGTAAGTTTCTGCAATTACATTAAAAACGCTTTGTTTTGAGAATAATTCGAGAATATTCTTCAATAGAACTGCGTCGTAATGGCCAATCCCAATGACATAAGAGAAATTCCAGAAGATGGCAACGAAATTGATGAAAACATGCACGATGACGACTCAAATTCATCGGAGGTATATTCATTGCGATCAATTTCATCGCGCGAATTTTTATCAGACTCCGACTCTGGCCAAGATGATGCACTAGCACCGAATATATTACGAGTCTTTTTAATTGTTGAGAACAGAATGGAAGTACATTATTGTGTTGACATATCAGATTCCGATACATCAGGCTCCGACTTTGGCTCCGACTCTGGCATAGAGTAGACGTGGAAGCAACCATTTAAAGCCGCAAATTCCATTTGTATTCATCTGTAAAAAAATGCATTTGGCAAACATAAACCCAAGTTGCAAAGTCAAATAAAACATAGATGTAAACAAACCCTAACCGATGTTTTTAAAAAAGTTAATCGTCGATTGAACCTGTTTGTGTCATCACTAGCGTGGTGTGTACAGAAAATTAGTAGCCTAATCACAAAAACAACAAACAGGTTATATAAACATGTACGAATTCGCTTAATTACGCTGCAAAAACGAAAGCTTTTTTTATAGAATTTAATTGTTTGTATATTTAAAGGCGCATATTTAAACCAAATTAAATTTTTTTTAAATAATTAGTGTTTTTAACTCAAAAATATATAGCCAGATAATGATGCAATTGGCATACAAAAACAAATAATTAAAATATGTACATATGTATGTAAATTTAAAATTTGGAATTTTCTTCTGTATTTTTTAGATGGCAGCAGTTGCACGGAAAATGGAAAATCCTGCTCGGGTCTGGGCCACTCGATATGCACGAACAAGATTTGTGTGTGTCGGCAGGGCTACTATGCTCGAAATGGCAAATGTTTTGCAGGTGAGAGTTACGATATTACTACTTTTACTATAATAAATTTGTTAAAAATAAATTCAAATAATTGCAGAGCTCGGGGAGATAGCGGAAAGCAGCGATGAATGTGAATATGAATTCGATCAGTTGTCCAAGACTTGTATATGCCAAAAGAATTATTTCTATGAACGTGACTTGCGCAACTGCAGAAAACGTAAGAGAAACACAGAAGATATGCATGTATACAATACAAAATTATAATGTATTTCTTTCTATAGCTATTCAGCATCATCTGTCCTGCACATCGAACAGCCAGTGCAGTCCATTCGGCGCCTCCTATTGCCATCCACAGATTCCCAGACGCTGCACCTGCGAGGAGTACGCCCAGTACAATGAGATCAGTCAGATGTGTGAATATAAGGACGGTCTGGGCGCCGAGTGCGAGTCCAACGATGGTTGTCCGGTGGATCATTCCATTTGCTCAAATCGCTTTTGTGTCTGCCGGGAGAACTACTTCGAGAAGGACGAGGCCTGTGTGGCAGGTAGGCGCACCTAACAAAAAACTCCAAATTAGAGACCATAAAAATCTCATATATCTCTATTTTAGGTCTTGGTGCCGATTGCTCAGAAGATGAGGAGTGCATAGCTGATAACACCGCGTGTCTGGAGCGCAGCAATAGCACCTCTGTCCGGGATTCCGAGGCACGTTCCTGTCAGTGCCGCAAGGGTTATGTGCACTTCAAGGACGAATGCCTCAAGGAAGGTGCGTAATAAAACCCATTTTATATTAGACCCTGTATTTTAAGATAGTACGAGAGGGTTTAGTAAATAAAAAATGTGTATAACAGGCAGAAGAATGTGGTAGACCCTCAAAAATTATATTATTAAGATATCCGTCTGTCTGTCCGTATGAGCAGCTAGATCTCCACAACTCTTAGAGCTAGAGACAGATCTGACAAACTATAAGAGCTAGAGACACCATTTTTGGTGTTTAGGCTCTCCTATGCTGTACGCTGACAATATTTGTTTTAGATATCTGATGCTTTCCTAAAAAAAAAACACAACAGCCAGAATTTTGAAGCTACAGACTCGTTATCTGACATAGCTCATGATGCTATGTATAACATTACGATCGAATAGAAAACAACGAAGATATGCAACAGACAATTTGAACGATTGGGCAGAGAGGGGAATTCGATTTGTGCATAGGTGCATAGGTTTTCTCTGTGTGTATGAGGCAATTGTGCAGTTGTCCTACTATTGGTTACGTCCGACTGTAGCTTTCCACCCTACTGATCTCTAATGTCTCTTTTTCTCCCATCTTTCATTAGCTGCGGAATTGGACGACGACTGTGTGGAGGATGAACAGTGCAAACCGCTGTTGGCCACCTGCAATGCTGAGGCCAAATGTAGCTGTACGGCGGAGCAGCATGAAAAGAACGGAGTCTGCGAAACAAAGCGACGTAAGTCAAGTGATAAATCCATATAAATTTCCATATAATTTACATCAATTGATTACAGTTTTGAGCGAACCCTGCACCAAGGCCACAGAGTGTTTTGTTGAGAAGGATCCCGAGAATGTGGAATGCCGCAATTCTGTTTGCCAGTGCAAATTCGGCTATCAGGCCAGCACTAATCAGCAGCAATGCATTCGTGTATTGCCCAACAAAAAAAGTAATACAAAATTCAACCTATTTAATTCCTGGTGTTCCAAACTATAATTCGATTTTACTTGCAGATTCTTCCGGTAGGCCCAGCGCTCTAAAAATCGTCACGTTCATATTGATAGGTTCCGCATTTTTGATTACCAGTGCAGCCATTAAGCAGGCGTACTACTAAATCGGAGCTACTTTTATTCCCTCTACTCCTGCTAAGCCCAACAACAACAAATATATATATACATATATACTTACCACAATCAAATAAAACACTTGAAGTAACTTAAATTGTACATTTTAAGCGTTGTGAAAAACTCCCTGTGCATAGTATACTAATGCCAAGCACTCAGACCCAAAAACTCCGACTCAGAGACCTAAACAGACCCCAAAGGTTTCGAGTCCCAGAGGGGCACAAACTACAACTAAATTTATAAATACAATACATACATAAATAGCGCATATTTACTTGATAAGCTATCATTAAGCGTTATTTCAAGCAATAATTAATGAGGAGCCGATATCGCTTAACTGGCAAAACCAAAACCAGAAACTATGTTTAACAAATTAAAAACTGACGAAGTTCAGTTAAAACTGTAATATACATACAACACCTACAATTATATGCTAATAAATTAAGACTTTGAACACAGTTGTGTCTAACATTAAATACGCATTTTTATTGAGGGCCCAAAATTATTTTTCATTATAAAATGCGTAGATGAGTTGTAAAATTATTATAAAAAAATTATGCAGAACAAAACAAACATGACGGCATTTGGTCGAAAAATTGATATTTTAGGGGGATTATCACTCCGTAGACGAAAAATGCCAATTTTCTTAAACTTTGAATGTGCATAACTTTACCAAAACTCAATTGATTTTCTAATTAAAATCCGACAAAAAAAAAAAAATTTAAAATTTTTGCGAAAATTTTTAATTCTTTTAAAAAAATATGCAATTTTCGGAAAAAAATTTTAAATTTTAAAATCGTAAAAACTGATACCTAAACGAATTGTATTTCAAAATTATGCAGTAAAACCAAAACCTGACGGCATTTGGTTGAAAAATGTAGATTTTATCGTCAATATATATATTATATAATATATCATGGGTGTATTATCACTCCTTAAACAAAAAAAAAACGTTGCGCGCGCTGCTCGCTCGATAAGGCGAAAGAAACTATCGATAGTGCAAGTCCCGTGAAAATATTTAATATCGATACTAGTGTTATTAGTAGCCATATCTTTCTACCATATCTAACATTTACCTTTTCAGAGTTCTACCTGACACTTTCAAAATAGACAATTCAGAGTCGGACGCATTTATTTGTAAGTAGTAACAAAAATAATTTATACATATTATATTTTAATACAGTTTATTTAAATATCGCCAACAGAGCCAAGCGACCTTGAAGTATTAACTATAATGGCTGATGCTGATATATCTTATGATTTCGACGATGTTATTATAAAGAGACTGTATGAATCGCTCAGTAAATTGGCACGCCTGCGCAATGCAATAAATGTTGTGCCAGATCCGGAATCAGACTTCTCAGACTCGGACTCCGGCATATTCGAAAGGGAAGGGAGAATTCTGGATGACGAGCAGGATGCAACAAGTTGCTCTGAAGACGAGGATATTTAAAAATACGCATGAAATATTATTATATATATATATAAAATAAAAAATAAAAATACAAGCATGAAAAGTTGTCTAATTCATAAAACCAAGCTGAAAATTTCTTTTTCGAACTTACAAAATACTAGTATTTTGGGTAAATCTCTTTTTATAAGCAAAATACTATAATAGAATCTAAAATTGTGTTTTTCATTTTTAGCAAGAACTCTAGAACAAAGATAAATGCACCTAGTAAAATTTTTTGGCGTTGCCAGATCATTTTTTTTGTAACAAAGATACATTTTATAGATATATGAAAGGTAAATCTTCGACACAATTTATTTATATGACTAAAAAAATCTGTTTCCTTTTTAGATTGAACTGAAAATAAAGATTTTGTTGTGATACTTTCTAGTCATTTGAAATAAAGTATTTAAATTTTGTAAGTAAATCACAGATAAAATACTGTGTGACCAGATTTTTTACCTGTTGCATGGGTTTTCTTAAATTTTAGCTGGTCTCACCGCATTTTGCAGTCCCTGCGAAAAAATCTGCATTGTTTTTGTTTTGGCGGACAGATTTATTTTATTTCTACACTATATTAAGAAATAATCGAAAGAATATATTCATAGAATGTTCAGTTTCTTGCAATATTTGCTATCAAAAATAAGACTTGCTACCTCAGGATTTCATCGGTTACTGGCAAAGTTTACCAAGGCGTCCATATTCAACTGTGAGTGATAAAATCCATTTAAAAATATTTTCGGAATTTTAAACAAAATAAATAAAATCCTTCAACAGGGCGCTGCAATGATAACAACGTCAAAGAACCCGAAACGTCGAGTTTGGATGATGTTGTTATTACTATACTGATAAAACTCCAACTAATGAAGATTAAATTAAGGATATATATAATAACTTTGGCTTTGATTCGGCTTGAACAATTAAGATACGATTTATATCGATCAGGAGATTCTGGCATCTCATCAGCAAGTGGAAGCGTAATATCGGACGACGATCAATATTATTTGGAAGATCATGATGATATTTGGGCATAAAGTCGAGAATTCAAATACTTTTTGTAGAATAAATAAAAAATACACACGTAAATTTGGGTTTAATTTTATTTCTTTGTACGCAGTTGAAATCTCTTTATTTTATTATCGATTTAGTCTTAGAATTCTACTTAATATCTAATGATCCCGCTCCTGCAGCTGCACCCAAAAGTCGGGTGGGGTTATTATCAAACCGTTGTTATTCTTGGACAAGTCGGGCAACTTATCGCCTGGAGCCAGGACAAAGTCAAAGTGCTGAAGCATCGCTGTTGTCATCAGGAATAACATATTGCGAGCAAAAGTTTCACCAGCGCAGAGACGTTTGCCGGCTCCAAAGGGCAAGGATACATCCAGTTTAAGGCTGAGTTTTCCCTGATCATCCAGAAAACGCTCTGGCCGAAAATTCTCCGGATCTCGCCAGATGCGCTCATCCGTATGATAGGCATACAGACTGGGTATGACAACCGTGTTCTGCAAGATTAAAATGTTTAGAATCGAGTAAATTTCTTTCTATAACGCTAAGCTTACTTTCGGTATGCTATAGCCCAAAAGTTGTGTATCCACTACAGACTTATGGGGTATATCCGAGGGCACCAGCGTCTCAATGCGCAGATTTTCACGTATTGCGGCTTCCGTATACGGCAAATGTTTGCGATCCTCCAGCGTAGGCAACCGTCCACATCCCACGACCTCATCGATCTCCCGCTGCATGCGCTTGGCGACCTCCGGATAAAGCAGGAGGTACTGCACTAGGAGAGACAACTGTACTCCGATGGCGGTGAAGGCCGGGAAGGAGAAGTCGACCAGGCCCATGATGAACTGTTCCCGATTGAAGCCGAGCTCCTCCGGCGGGCATTTCTTCATCTCCGCTATATAGAGATCCATGAAGTTGCGCTCCGAACAGTTGTCGTAGCTGTCGATGTAACGATCAACGAATTCCGCAAAATATTGATGCACGTATCGATTGGATTCCATGAGTGCTCGATATCCGCTCGCCTCGGGCCAAAAGTGTCGTATCCAGGGCACAATGCTCAGTAATCTCCCATAATCATCGGCGGACCGTTGAAACTGTATGCCAAGTTCTATTAACTTGATTAACTTGGCCATTTCGGCACGCGGCTGTCGCTCGTTGTAGACGATGTGAAAGTGACTGTTGGCTGCGAAGGGATTGAAAAATAGCGGTAATTGCACTCGATAACCCCCGGGCTTGACCAGTGCATGCTCATGGGGATAGCGTGGACCATTCCTGATCAGATCGAGCATATCGCCTATCTCCTCCTTGATGACCAGCTCCAGTTCGTCGAAACGCCGTCCGAAGCCAAAGTCTCGCAGGTAGCGCAGTATAAAACGCCTTTGTTCCTTCCACAGTACACCTTCCTGGAAGAATATACCTAATACAAATTTTAAGAAAAGTTCAAAAGATTAGCATTGTATAAGAAATATGAATTGAATGAAAGTCTGGTAATCGTTCGTTGTTTTACAGTTCTGATAATTGTTATATTGACCTAAAAAAACAGAAAGAAAGAAAGAGCCTTATCGCCTTATCACCAAAGATGGCAAAAACAATGCCATAGACATATAGACATATGTATAGAACGTACTTCATACCTATACTAGTTGAGAGGGTCAATATGTGTAGTTAAAAATAATCTAAAAGTGTTTACATTCACTTTCAATGGGGCAGTGATAACTATGCGTTGATTAACTTATCATATCTCAAATTTATGGAAGCAAGTAATTTTTAGTTTTGAAGGTAAATAAACTCAAGAATCGAACGACATTAAAAAAGGCTACAGTCGGACGCAGCCGAAAAGAGACCCTGTAGTACTAGTTTTAAAGGTAATTAAACTCAAGAGTCGAACGATATTAAAAAAAAAGCATACAGTCGGAGGCAGTGGAAAAAATATCCTGTAGTACTATTCGCTGACAAGTCGAGCAAATTGTGTGTTGGATATCTTTGCTGTTTTTTATTCTGAAGCGTAATGCAATTTACAGCGTCGATAGCGATAGCAATTACCTTTGTGTGTACCGAATGGCAAGTCTGTAGCTTGAAAATTCTGGCTGCCAAGATTTTTTGCAATTTCCCAGGGAAAAGGGGGAAATATGATAAGCCAAAAATTAACTTGATCTGCTTACTGCATGGGAAAACCTTAACCCTCTAAGCCCTAAGAGTGCTGTCATAGTTTTAAGGGTTACAGACATTTCCCACTTGAACTGACTTACTTTTCAAGGTACTACTGGGTCTGAAAATGTACATACCTCTCACACACTCGCCAGGATCACGCATTTCGCCCAGAAACAAGGCGGGTCTGCCATCAAAGGCCTGATTATTGAGAATCTCCCGCACGCCCTCAGCATTGTGGACCACAACGACGGGAATCTTTCCGACGTACAGTCCAATAATATCCGATTTATACCATCTGCTTAAGGTGAGCGCAGCCTTGTGCAGATATTTGTAATTGATAAGCAGCAGAAACAGATAACTGCCGAAAACAGGTATGCGCGGAGGTCCTGAAAGGATATGCTAAGCTATATAGACATCGCGTGGAATGAAGAGTTAGTGAGATATTAACCTGGCGGAAATCCTTTGGGCCGTCCGACCGCATACTGATACAATTGATAGAGAAAGACGATGGCAAAAAGTATTACTAAACACACCGTTAGCATTTCGGTAATGTTTGCGTTTCGAAGTCGCGGTAAATACTGATCTGTTTGATTTGTCGACGGAACCTTTTTGTAGCGGCCAGAGAGCACGAAGCAGAACGCGTGAGATTACGCTTTCGCTATCTGTGACATGCTCAATTGCCGGTGGATCGAGAATAAATATATATAAAGCACGAACGCACGGACATGTTAAAAATGCTAAGCGTCGAAACGGGTTTGGGAAGTTACAGTTTTACATGGAGAGCGCAATAAAGACATCAATCATTATGTCCGATTAAAAACAATCATTATATTACTTTAAATCAAGTTAGAATAAATATATGTATAATTGCAAGCAATTCCAGACTTCCTGTTTGTTAGCTTAAAATAGTTTAATAGTTAAGTGGCAGCTGGAAATCTTGGCGTTGCACTTTGCTCGGCCCAGAGGCCGCAGCGCCGTCAATCACTTTTGTGACAACGACGATGTCAGATCAATTTCAATTATAGACGCCTCCGCTGCCCCCAAAGATTGGGGCACGTGCTGCTTATCAACAAGCGGCGCTGGGGCACGTGACATCAGCTGGCGCCACTTGCTGGCGTATGGATTGCGTTGCTGCAGCTGCAGCCAAATGTTGCACAGCTGCTGCGCATCCGTTGCAGCATGATCGATGGTTGCCAGCTGCTCGCAGTCTGCTGATAAAGCGGCGCCTTTGATCCTTTGATCCGACAAATCCTTGCGATTGAAGTAAGTTCTGCTGGCATTGCACAGCGTGCGCACGCTGCAAACGGATTACAGATTACGGTTAATTGGAGTGTGGGGCATTTGGGCCAACTGTACCTACCACAAACGCAGCTCATGCATGCTCCTCCTGCCCGCTTTCCAGCTTTTCTTTTATTTCCTCGCTCTGCTGCTGGCGAGCGATGATTTCACTCTGCAGCGTCTCGAGCAGCAGGTGGCGATTTGCCACATCCTCGTTGTATTCCTGCCACAGCTGCTGCAACTCCCCGAACTCATTGGCATATTGTTCCAGTTGGCCTCGGCACTGATCTAATATGATTAATATTTTATTTATTATGTATTTTATTTTGAATTTAACTGAACTTACCCATATTTCTGTGAAATTTGGAGCTCTGCTTGGCCACCGCTTGTTTCCGGCGCTCCGCGCGCTCCTGCGTCTTCACCAGCGCCGACAGACGCATGCCATTGTTAAATAATTCCTCCATTTATCAACAATTCGTTTGTTTAGCGCAGGTTTTTAAAACTAAGCGCTTTGTTTACAAATTTTAATTTCAAGAGAGACGCTTCAGACGCAGCAGTGCTGCCAGACTGTTGTGCGCTCGCTAGAGATGCGCGTTATTTGTGTCACAGTTACCTGCGTTGGCGTGTTATAAAAAATCACTGTTGACAATTTTGCTCTTTTTCCGCCAGATCATGCTGTCTTTGTAGAGCATATATTCAAAAAATTTTGAAACTACGAAAAAAAAAACCCTTTATGAAAAAAAAAAAATCAAAAACAGCATTTTCACGAAAAAAAATTGTAATAATATTTAATAATATTATTATTTACACTGTTAGTCAATGTTAAAATAATATAGCAAATATTATAAGCAGCGTTTCAAATTGAGCTTGTTTCATATTGCTATATAAGTTTATCATAAATCTAATTTAATATGTAAATATTTATTTGTAGTATTCTAAATTGTTTAAATTTTTACTATATTTTTGCATATACATATAAATTTTATACATAATTTACAATATTTTGTTTTGATATTTCGTAATTGAAATCTAGCTATTTTCGGCAACACTGAATTCACTAAAAGGTTGCCACCTCGTTTTTACTCGCTTTGCGGTATTTCGATAACAAAGCCTATCGCTGTTGGTATTTTCTTGCATTGGCCATCGCTAGCAGTCTGATTAGCCGGCAAAAATTGCAAGCAAGAAAATTTGTTGAATTTGTTGAACTGATTGGAATTGTTGCTCGTTGTTAATATTATTAATTAATGCGTTTGCTGCAAAACGCCAAAGCGATACAAACACTAATCAGACGCAGTTACGGCGCTTCCTACACGGCAAAGGTAAGTACAGTGTGTGTGTGTGTTGTGTGTGTGTTTGTGTGTGTGTTTGCAAAGCGAAAGTCATTGAATATCTAAAAATAAACCAGAAATTTGCATAAACAATTCCAACGGTTTATCTAATGCAAACTCATACATACACACATGCATAAAACACGCACACACACATTCACACACACTTGTTGGTCTTTGTTTTGGCTTGGCCTGAACTCAAGGTCACGACGCTCGCTAAGTCAATGCGCCAGATGCCGTTATGACGTCGACGTCGACGTCGACGCTGACGTTGCCGTCGAGCGTGCTGCAGTCGGGTGTTTATTGCTCGCTCGCTTATCTAGCAGCTGTGCGTAATTCTTTATTCTTTAATTGCAGACAATATATGCAATAAATGTGTGTGTGTGAGAGTTTGTATGCGTGTGTGTGTGCTGCATATACAGTGGGTCACAGCTTAAAGTATGTAGTTCAAATGTTAGACTTTAAAACTTCGTTTAAGTAGGAGTATTAACTTCAAAGAGTTTTCAAATTAATGGAAAAACTGTCTTTATTAACTTTATTACTTCAATTATTGTCTAAATTATCTTTTAATAACCTATTGATGCAGTTTCAAATATGTCAAAAATTTTGTTTTTTAATTTTAATTCATTTGAATGTTTTTAATATTTGGTATAATAGCTGTGACCCACTGTAGATAAGAATTTAAAAATTATTTATACCGAATGCTGACAAATTCATAATGGGCTTAGGCAAGGGTTAACGAGCGCTCAAATTTACGACTTCTTATCTTGCAAATTGTGGAAATACAATTATTTATACATATTTATACATAATTAAGATTAAACAATTTGTTGAAAGTAGTGGGGATTTTAATGAGTAAAAAATTTGTTTGTTATCTGCATTATAAACAATTTAATATATTTTATTTGTTCTGTTAATTAACTTTTATTTGACTTTATAATACTATAAATATGTTTGTGAAAATATTTTTGAATTTTCTTAGATGGAAAAATAAAAGTTTTATAAACATTATTCTATTTATTTTTTTGTTTAATTATATAGATCTAGAAAAACACTATTCTACAAAATATATTATATACTTTTAACTTCATTCTATTCTACAACATTTATTCCACTTATTATCATATTGAAGCATAAAGAAGGAGGAAAAACCGCCTCCTTTTATAAGATTTTAGCAATATTTTCAACTAAATTACTGTGGAAATATAATTATAACTTTTTAGGACAAATAATTAAGACAGAAATATTTTATATAGCAAAGTAAAATCTGAAGAAGTTTTTAATTAAAAATAAAACTAAGTTTTCTTTAGCTTAATTTATTTTTTTCTCAGAATGCTCAACCGAGTAGCAGAGTGTAATTAATTTGCCTATCTAAGCAAACTACATAGTTTGAGAATCTTATCAACGCATCCGAGTGGCTGTCAGAAGCAGCATAAGTTTTATGAATTGATTTATGATTTGTTTATTAATTTTAAACGCCGATTAGCCAGCGCTGATTATGATTAGAACGAAATGGTTGCTGCCAATCAAACGGTGTCGTGTTCCACAGTTTGCAGTGCAAAGTCGGGCTAAAGTGCGCCTATTAACTGGAATTATTCTATATATATTACTGATGTTTATTCACTGCTGTTTTGCAGATGGCAACGGATATTAAGTTCAATGCAACGCTGACGCGCAGCGATCCGCAGTCGCAGCCGGTGCTGATCATCGGGCAGCTGCGTCATCTGAATCTGCTGAAGTTCGAGCAGGTGGCAAGCAAGCTGCAGCCAAGGGTGACGGAGGAGACGTTCAAGAGCGCCATCGCCTGCCTGCATCCGGCGCCGACGGACAAGTGTTCGCTGTATCTGGATGTGGCAACTGTTGCCGCCCTGCCCCTAAAGTCATCGCGGCACAATACGCCCTCCAGGGCGCATGCCATAACGCGTCTGGTCAAGAGCCATGTGCTGAACGTGAGCGAGGAGAGCGTTGTGCTGGTCTGCGATCGGGAGAATATCTTTGCCAGCGCCTGCGCTGTGGCACGTGCCTTTCCCCTCTACTCCCGCAAGACGGGCGGCGGCAATGGCGCCCAGAGTCCCAGCAACGTTGCCGCCGGCGCTGGCGATGCGGACACCAACAGAAATGTGGTCAATGTGGAGTTTTTGGTCGTGGATAAGGAGGGTTGCATTGTGCAGCAGCCGCTGGGGCAGGAGGAGCTGCAGTGTCTGCGGGAGGCGGAGCGGGGCATACGCCTGGCCGCCCGCATCGTGGACACGCCCTGCAACGAGATGAACGTCGATCATTTCATCGAGAACATCTGCGAATTTGCCCAACAGCTGTCGCTGCAGCCGCAGATCATACGCGGCGAGGAGCTGCGGGAGCGCGGATTCGGTGGCATCTACGGCGTGGGCAAGGCGGCGGCGGTGCCGCCGGCTCTGGTGGTGCTCTCGCATGAGCCCAAGGGCGCCATCGAAACCATCGCCCTGGTGGGCAAGGGCATTGTCTACGACACCGGCGGCCTCAGCATCAAGGGCAAAACCGCCATGCCCGGCATGAAGCGCGACTGCGGCGGCGCCGCCGCCATCCTGGGCGCCTTCTATGCGGCCGTCAAGTGCGGATTCAAGAACAATCTGCACGCGGTCTTCTGTCTGGCCGAGAACTCAGTGGGTCCCAATGCCACACGGTGCGTAAGTAATCGATTGTAATCGATTAATTGCTTAATTTATCGACACGGGCAGTTATTTAACCATTATAGGGTTAATAACTTTGTCAGAATGTATATAACAGGCAGAGGGAGACGTTGCAGACCCACAAAGTGTATATATTCTGGTTCAGGATGGCGAGCTGAGTCGATATAGCTCACTCTTTGTGTCCGTCCGTCTGACCGTCCGTACGTCCGTCTGTCCGTCTGTTCAAACGCGTCTATCTCCGCAACTATAAAAGCTAGAGCAGCCATTTTGATCGTTTTTGAAAGGTGTATGTCATACGCAGTTGAAGTTTATTTCAGATGTTAGATGCCACGCCCCTGCCGCCCACAATAAATATAAATAGAATATATTAGCCAATTGAAGACATACAAATCTATCTACGTAAATTCTGTCTTTCACGAACTGTAGCGATGATTAATATCTACCAATTCTATAAATTTAAATTAAATCGATCCATAAATAGGAGAATTGTAATTAATTAAATAGTTTCATATTTACATTTTTTTCTGTACCCATTAAAAATGAGTTAAACAGGCTTTAAAACTTTGCTGAAATCTAGAAAAAATCTAATAATTGCTCAATGTATCGAGGAATCGAATAATCAACAGATAAATAACTTTTTTCGAATCAGTAAAAACTTAAAAGCATATTTAATTTTTAAAAAAAGATTAAGAAACCCCTAATTTTAGTTGCTTATTTTAATTGACAGAAAAGAAACGTTCAAAATTATATAGATTAAATTTCAGACAGTCGAAATGGTTTAACTTAATCAATGAGATAAGATAAAACAAATATTTGGCATACTATTCAAAATCAATTTTTTGAAATCCAGGGATAGTTTTTTTTAAGTAGCAATTGAAAGGAAAAGTTATTCCTAATTAAATTAGCACATTTATTTAATTTAAATATCTGATTTAATACAAAAGATAAAGTGTAATTAAAAATATTTATTTATATATTATTAGTATTATATTTCTTAATCAATCGTATATTATTTTTTACAGACCCGACGACATACACACCCTGTACTCTGGGCGCACCGTGGAGATCAACAATACGGATGCCGAGGGTCGTTTGGTGCTGGCCGATGGCGTTTGCTATGCCAACAAGGATCTCAAGGCGGGCATCATACTGCAAATGGCAACGTTGACCGGTGCACAGGTGAGCAAATGAAGATATTTATATATTTAGATATTTTAGAAGATTCTTAGCCTCGTTTTGAAGTTCGAACTCTTCTGCTGGCATTCAATCAATATAAATCCATCTAAACAGCTCTGACATATGAGCTATGGAGCTCTATTTCTGTTCGTCTCGTAGTCGTTTTCGTTTGCTGTTTCAATTTCTGATAAATAGCGCACCTTTTGGCCCGCTTTGGCTGTGCGCAATTTTGGCCAATGTACTTAAAGGGAAAATTTATGCCACGCTTTATAAAAGTCACGAGGTTAATTGGCAAAAATAAATTGCAAATTTTGGCTTTTTTGCTGTTGTTGCTGTTGCTGCTGTAAACTTGGAGTTGTGCAGCAGCAAGTGAAGCAACAGCAACAGCAGCAGCAACAAAACCGTTTTGTGGTTTTGCTCGTAGGGCTGGAGCTGAAGCTGAAGCTGCGTCCCTGGCTATGAAACTGGGGCTGCAGCATCAGGCAGAAGGCATTGGCTGCTGCTATGGCGCACAATTACCATAAATCTTGGATGCAATTTGCTTAAAATATGATGCCAATTTGCGTTATTTGTGGTTCGATGGGAGATAAATCGAAACTGGTCAGGGCTTGCCAGCATTACGCTGCACTAAAGAGCGAGACAGACACTACAGACTTTTCCCCTTACTTGTAAAAAACAAAATGGTTACAATTTTCATTTTCAGCTAGCTCAAAAAATTAGCAACATTTGTGCTGTTAACTTAAACTGAACAAACATTTCTCTGCGGTTCTTTGTGCTGTGTTTGTTGCCTTCTATTTCAATTTTCTGCAAAATTGTTTAGAATTTAGTTTTGACGCTTGTTGTGTTTAATTTCATTACACACACACACACACACACACACACACACTCGCACTCGCACTCACACTCTGAGTTCTACAAATTGTAGCTCACTTCTGCTACATGCAATAATATTAATTGCCAACATTGCTGCAACTGCAGCAAAAAACAATAACAACAACAATACAACATAACACAAACAGCAGGCAGCAGCTGCAGCTTAGCTCGACCAGCTAATGCCCTGTAATTGTGTTATTCTCGGAAGCTAAGAATTGTTTTTTAAATTTTTTAATCTTTATCTATTTATATAAAGTTCTTTGTCCTGACTTGTTATCAAACCACAGCCCAAACGGTAACAGCTAGAAACTTAATTTAATTTTTACAAAATTATTTAGAGTCACACTCAGAAAAGTTTTCATCAAAATTTCACCTGCAAGTATTTCTATTTTAATCCCTCGGTATTGTCACAAAATAAGGGTTTTGGGAGTTCAAAAGTTCTTAAAATCATAATTTTTGGAATTGAAATCTACATTTTCCCATCCAATTCATCCATGTTTAGTTATTTTTTTTTAAATCCCAAAACCACAATTTTTGGCTCTAAATTCTAAATTTGTTCATCAAATTTATCCATGTTTCGATTTTTATTGCATTATTTTGGATCACAAAACGTTTAGGATCAAAATTAGACAAATTAAAATTATCTAGTTTTTTTGGGCCTTGGTATAGACAAATTAAAATTATATAGTTTTTTTGGGACTTGGTATAGTCAAAAAACAAAGGTCTCAGCAGTTAAAAAGTTCTTAAAACACAGTTTTTGGCTGTAAAATCTACCATTATTCACCAAAGTTCTATCAAAATTATACAAATACGAATTATCGAGTTTTGTTGTTGGCCAAAAATGGTCAAAAATCAAAGGTTTTAGGGCTTGAAATTTTTGTTCAGTTTTGTATCACCAGAGAACAGTGCCAGCGAGAGTTGGGCCAATTAGAGTTCGGCCATCACTAGCAGGCAGACTACCCGTTTTCCAGCACAAAATCACTGGGTATTTTAAAACAAGCAACAAAACAGCAGCCAGCACTTTTGTGCTTTTACATTTTGTGTAGTTGCTGCTTGTACAATTGTTGTTGTGAATGTGTGTGAGTGTGTGAGTGAGTGTGTGTGTGTGAGTGTGTGAATGAGTGTGAGTGTGCACTTCTTTCATTTGTCCAGCTGTAGTTTAACACGTGCCATGCAATAGTCCTTGGCTGCCTGCACTTCTCCTACATCTGATGCTGATACTCCTGCTCCTGTTCCTGCCCCTGAGTTCGTTTTTGGGGTTTTCCTCGCGCTAAATAACCTTGCACCTTTTTATTGCCGGTCGCGTCGGAAACTCGCAATTTTCGGTGGGCAGCCATGCATCGTTGCGTCGAGTAAGTTTTGCGAGTGGGGCATGCAACACTTGCACCCCTCCAACGCTCAAGTTGCCACCTTCCACATTGTTAGACATAGCACGACTTGTTTCTATTATCGTTAGCATTTGCCGTTGTTGCCCATGGCTTTAAAGAGATCGTTTTCATTGCGAACGACATTAAATAGGTTGGATATCGCCTTTTATTCTTCTCCTTAATCCGTTTTGCACTTTCTTTTGCTTACAGGGTGTTGCAACAGGCAAACATCATGGCGCCATATTGACAAACTCGGAGAAATGGGAGGAGAAGGCATTGAAAGCCGGACGCAGATCCGGCGATTTATTGGCGCCCATTATTTATTGCCCCGAATTGCATTTCTCCGAATTTGCATCGGCCGTTGCTGATATGAAAAACTCTGTAGCGGTAAGTATCCCCTTTATAAAAAAAAAATAAAAAAAAAACAAATAAAAAAATTTCAAGAGGTAAGTAAAAAACAAGTAGTGAGGTAGGTGGGAAATAAGTCGGATAACAGGCTATAGTCGGACGTAATCGACAGGAAGAGACCCTGTACTCTGTTTTCGTAATAAACACATAGTCGAGCAAATTGTCTGTTGCATATCTTTGCTGTTTCTGATCCGATCATAATGCAATTCGCAGCATCGGTGGAGAATCCAAAAAGCTACTTAGATGCTAAATTAAAATTTTGATCTCTGTGAGCTCCATGAGGCTGCTGGAAGCAGACGTAAAAAATCTAAAACTAATTTGATCAGCATACAGTAGAGGAAAACCTATATACCTATTCTAGTTTTCGAGATCTAGGTTTTTATACAGACATAGAGACAGACTTGGCTATATGTACTCAGATCGTCGTCCCGATGCAGAATGCATATACTTTGTGGGCTCTAAC